>CABFVZ010006003.1:0-23387 GCA_902151445.1 Timema monikensis
TTATTTTAATATTTTTATTCTATTAAAAAGGCTCACAATCATAAAAATAAGAAAATAAAATAAAATATTTTCACTCTTGCACAGCCTTTTAACTCTTTATAACAAAAGTTTGTTAATCAAGAGAGCAAAAATGGCTTATCAACAAAAATACATATAATGATAAAAACAATTCACCCGTGTTTACATTTTTAACATTTCCCTGTGTATTTCGACATTAAAACGTTTTTATACAAATAAATTGCAGTTGTGCTCTTATTTAAGCCCCTCCTGTTCTCTCTTGATCACCCACCGTATCTTACTTTCCGTGCTGAAGGTTAATTTAATTACGGTAGGGGAGTAGGGATGAGGAATTTAGATTAGATGTACCCAAATTTGCGTGGAGAGAGAGAGAGAGAATTAAAAGCTATTTAGGAAAAACATCCTCAATATACCCAGCCATTATTCGAACCCCAAACTTCACGTTATCAGCAAATTATAGAAGCTGAGCATGACATTTATTCATCATTCACATCGATGCGGGTTAGTATTCTAATAAAATATTATTTTATTTATGAAATATTTTTACTAAACTAAAGACTGGATGGGTCGGCCTATAGCTAAACGTAATTTTTTAAACAATTGTTTCTTTTTTTCTACCTGTATTAATACAATTAAGAATTTGTATGTCCGTCATGAGCTTTGCGCGATATCTATCGCAAGCAGAGGTCTGATATTTAAACATTAGTTGTCCCTGTGCACAAGCATATGCACCTAGAAGACAGAATTTTTAAATTCGGATTTTATTATTTTAAATTAATTAAAAACTGGGTCGGAAGCTAATAAAAAAAAATCTGTCTGTTTGAAGTGAATAAAAGTGTTGCCCAGGGTAACCACACAATACATTGCATGGATACCCCGGGAAACGCCTAGTACTTCTGCTTTAATATATTATATTAATGTGTGTTGCTAGTTTTTCAAATCTGTCTCAAATAATAATTTGAATCAAGTTTCTGTGCTTCGCGTCTTACCATTCCTTCGTGTGTTTACATCAATAAATAGGAGATAATTAATTATAAAAAGGGTTTCTGCATTATCCTGGAGGTAGAGTGGAAAACTATTAAGTAAAATTATTCAACCCAGTACACCTGACTGAGATTCGAGCCTTGATTTCCCAGTCAACACCAAACCGGACCAGTCTAGAGTCACGCTTTAGTCTGCATGCTCACTGATTTAGAAATGAAAACTTTACGGCACACTTTCAGATAATTCATTGAATGCCAGATGAAAGAGATGTATTAGTAAGGGATTAAAAATAAAAATTATAAACATATTTGGTCTACGGGAAACTGGTAAACCTTCCCGTGACATTTGTGCATACACCCACCAAGCGCTATAGTCAAAATGTGAGTGTGACAACAGAACTGGATTATTTGTTATGGGTTTATTGTAACTAATAGGCCTATAATGTTTATTCGGCCTTAAAACAAATTAAACTCAATTGTAAACCTTGAAACTTGGGATATCTCCATTTAAAATGGTGGAAACTATTCCGTAAATGATTAAATGAGGTTTTCTCTCCGGCTCAGTCGAGACAATCAATCACCCAAACAAAAATAACTTCGGAAACCACTCGTCCGTTTGTTGCTTTCATGAAATACGATACACTTATTGCCAAATTGTTTGAAACTTTGGAGTGGGCCAACCAAAACATCCTTTACCACTACTTTGGTCAGGCCTATTTTAAATAATTGTAAAATAATATTCTGACGAATCCACACTCTTGTCATGAATATAATAATCCATTCTCATATATGGTCCCATGGTCGCCCACACACCCCTGATTTCCTTTATTAGACTCCCATTTACGGAACCATGTTATCAGAATCAGGACACGATTACGCATGCGTGAAACACCAAGTTAGCGCAACAATATGAATAGATGTTGTTATTATGTTTGTGTTTGTTGTTTTTTCAGAACAAACACGTGAACTATTAGTGTTTAAGCACCTACAGCATGTTAGGAAACTATGATGTTGACAGTGGCGTAGCTACTGGTGTTGTAGGGGGGAGGACGCTCCCTGCTGAGTCAATTTGATCCCACCTACAGGAAGGAATATCCATAAAAAGAACCATTGATAAAGTTAGTGATACATATATATAGACATCAAAAGAAAAATACTTAACATATATATTTGTACGAGTTTTAATAATTAGCGGCTCACACCGGTGGGCATGTGGACTGAATGTTATAGACTCAGCTAGTCTGGTTTTCTGGTGACGTGGACGTTGGATTTCCATTACAGCTGGGTGTAAGGAGGGTATTTTTTCCCAAATGGTTTTCCATCGTCCTTCCACGCAAATGTGTGCACATTTTTTAATGATCCCATCCTGATCCTTACTTCATTAGCGTGGCTAAAATACGTACTAGACTGGTCGGGTAGTAAGACGTGGTGTAAAACAATAATAATAATTAGTAAAACAACTATTGGCCATAACTTTTAACATTGCACGTGGAACGAATATGAACTAAGAGTGGGACAGTAAGGAGGATAGGAGACAGGAGCTACAAACCATCCGTTAACCAACTGCATTCTCTGATCTTCGATTTAAAAGTACCCGGGACATGTTTTTTTTAGCATCACCTCTTACTAACCGTTCGGGTTATACGCTTATGTACTTCACTGGTTTAAGAGATTAGAAAATTTATATTTAGAGGAAGTGTAAACGCATTTGCGTGGAGAGAGAGTAGAAAGCCATTTAGGGAAAAACAAGGCTCAGTACACCCAACCGAGATTCGACCTTGATCTCATCGTCATCAGCAGTCTATTTTACTGCGAGAGTAGCACGTTAGATCACTCGACCACCGAAGCAGATAATATAGTGTTAAGTCATTGAAAACTATAAGAGTTGTCAACCCTTGCCCCCAAAAGCACCCATCGCCCTTACCTTCGCCAACCACTGGAGTCAAGTGTATATGGTACTGTTTCTTTTAATTGGATAAAATCAATATTTAAAAAATATATCTGGGAAATATTCAACAGGTTAATTTTATGGAATGTCAAGTAGAATAAAGGTATTTTAAGTTAGTATTAACAATGTAATCAAACACTTTAAATTATTTTAATAGCATCAATTATTATAACGTCTGAAAACTTTTTTAAGGTTTTTTAATGACGGATGTTAAACACCACATTAAATACAGTAATTGTACTTATATTTGCTATAAGAAATGATCATTAAATTCAATATTTTCTCTGATCGTAAGCATATTTTAATGAGTACTTAAAAATAAAATATTTATTACAGCTGAGGTGTTAAATGCAACTGCTTTGCGACCTCTTATTAGTTCAGAGGTGCAGGATGTTTTTAGTTTTGGGAACTACAATTAGTATGAAATTGTTGCTGGCAAATATTTTTAACATTATATGTTTTTAGAAGCGTGAATAAAATTAAACTCTACGTTTGTACTGAAGCATTATTTTATCTATTTTGGCAACAACAAAAAAGGTTTTGCTATAAAAACTGCAAAAACACTGGCCTTTTATAGCATACCAATCATCCCCACCTTAAACTATGAAGGTGGTAAAAAACAAATAAAGAAGCGGGCTCAAAGATGAAACTGGAGATAGCTGTATTCAAATTCAAATGAAAATTTTCTCACCAAACATTAAAAATATTGGGGACGAAAGTGATTAATATTGTTCTCAGTAAGTTCCACATCAAGTTTATTCTTTAAAAAAAAAATATAATAGTGTTTTTTTTACATGTCAACTCTATTTACATTAAAATGATGAATCCACGCTACAGACTCCACTCCCATTTATACACAGAGGTGTAATGGTAATATCTCTGTGCAGGTTACATCAACAGCCGATGCGCAATATGGCAAATTTCTAATCTAAGCAATTTGAAATTATGAACGTAGCTCTCATAATCAATTAGTTTGGCGTTCCCTTGTCTAGCCAATCATAAATGTGAGTCAGTAGCAGAGTCCTCTAACGGAGAATAGTTCAACTATAAAAGTGTCATGTCATTTTAATATGGATATTAAAGCATTGTATTTATAATTACAAACAATTTTCTTTATGATTTAGGTAAGATAAAATAAATATATTACATTAGGAAGTCCCTTAATCAAACATGAAATAAACCAAATTCAAATTGATGGAAGCTACCTTATGATTGATTTAAATTCATATGGAAATATTGACTATAAAATAATACTTATATTACAAGGTTACTTTTATTATATTTTGTGCCACGCAATTTTGGATATGTGTGCACTTGATGCCAAGGGGTTTGTTGTCTCTATAACTGATAAAAGGTTTCTCGGTACTGATAGTGATTTTTATTGACACTGTATTATACACAATATGTTATGTGTATATACATACAATTAATTATAAATATATATATATATACATACACATAATATGGAATCGCCAGGAGGGATTATTTAAATGCAATAATACTGTATTTAATACTAGTTATTAAATTGTTGAATAATACAGAAACCTATATAGTGGAACCATGTTTATATTGAATCGAGTCGTGTTAGTTCTAATTATAGCCATAATTGAAGCTCCCCTCATCTTAAAAAATCTTAGATATTTGCTGAAAGAACTTTTTTTTTTCTTATTATATTTAATCTTTTGATCTTTTTGTTATCTTTTCCTTTTTTTTGTCCGTCCTTTTGGTGCCTTATTATTTTTGTTTTGTGACGCGCTAGGGTGCGGTCGAACACCTTGCAGCTTCAATAGCTACGCCATTGTTTATGTTTCTATTCTATTTGTCTTAATATTTGGGTGGATGGAACAGGACACAAATGGGTGTCAATTTTTAAGTCTTGCCTAGGGCGCATGAAACCCTTGAGCCGGCCTTTTTCGTAATTGGACAGTGTATACCCTAAGGATATCACGTTAATAAATACCGTGTTATCTAAGTAAGTTTTTTATAATATTAAAAAAATAAAACTAATACTTTACCATACAAAGATCACCTTAATAGTGTAATGTGGATCTATCCAACGATATTATTTAACGAGTTGTAGGCAACTCTAACCAAGATTATTTTAAGAGTATATTAACAATATACTAATTATAGCACTCTACAACGGAAAAAAAACTTTAAGGTGGGAATTTAGAGAACATTATTTAAAGGAAATATCTTTGCAGTTCTTAAATCAAAACATTTTTGGGTCAAAATAAATAAAATGTTGCTTCAGTACAAACATAGAATTTAATTTTCTACACATGGTGATATCAACAGTTGTTGAATATCTGTCAAGGGTGTCCTAGAATTTAATGGCAACTTTTTCTCTTCATTTAAAAAGTTGCTCATCTAATTCCAGGGCCGTTTTATGATAAAATATGGGGCCCGGGGCAAAAAAAAAAATCTGAGCTACCACCCCCACCCCCGTCCACACACACTTTGTACTGTAGTTTTAGCGTATAACCCGAACGGGTAGTAAGACGCGGTGCTATTATTATTATTATTATTATTATTATTATAATTATTACTGTAGTTTTTCAGTTTTATCATTAATACGTTATAAAAATTAATATTGATACTTATTCGGTATTTAGCCTATGTTACTTAATAATAGCTCATGTTTTATGGAATATTGGTCAACCCATTAAATGACTTTACTTTATTACATGCAAACAAATTAAGTTAACAGTAGTAGCTTCCTATTTGCACCATTGTTGTACTGTTAGTTTTCTGTGGACCAACAGCAGTATCACAATGGTGGCGTATTCAACGGTATCGCAGCACATTACTCAAATAACGTACTTAAATTAAATAAAGTTAGGATTTTCAGGAATCTGGAATGGAATCATAACACTAAGCGAATACTAAATGTTGTTAATTATTATCTGTACACTATTTGATGTGAAATTCAGAATAATAACTGTAATTGAATTTAATAATTTTTAGGGGAAATGTGGCCCCCTGGAATGTGAGGCCTGGCGCAACTAACTGCCCCAACCCCAGACGCGGCCCTATCTAATGGCACTATGCTATTGCCAGATATTCAACCACTGTTGATATCACCATGTGGAGAAAATTAACTTAAATACTTCTACTAAAGCAATATTTTATTTATTTTGACAAAAAAGTGTTGGTATAAAAACTGCAAAAACACTGGCCTTAGCTTGCGTTCCCTAAACTCCCCACCTTAAGATCCTACTGAGACCATCCTACGGGTGTCAGAGCTTCACTTTGCGAACCACTATTAAAGATACGTATACATTTTTACTACACCCGTCAAGATGTCACCCAAACTGTCCAATCCAGTGAGGCCTGAGTATTCTATGATCACAAATTGCAGCACTGGAGAAAGCTCTCATAACGAGTCTTCTCCAAACTGCGTCACTTTTACTCACGCTTGACTGCATGAGCCGTAACTAATCTGTTTATAGACGCGTGTAATGGTGGCATCTGTCTCTAGAGAAGTGTTTCTCAAACTTTTCCCAGCAGCGGGCCACTTGATAAGCGTTCGATGCACACGTGGACCACCCACTTTAATGTACTACCTACCTCACGTTTCGAAGGAGAACATTTTTTTAATGGATTTATCAAACAGTAAAGACACCATATTTATATAACTTTGTTTCATTTACAGATATATACAGTCCAGTTCTTATAGGAAGAGCCTTATCTGACGGCTAGAAATAATACAAAATCTACTTTCAAGTCAAGTCAAGTCATGATCTGACACTTTTGATACATATTATTAATAAAATAACACTAAAAATGTAGCACAATTTATACGAATGTCTGCGTTTCTTATAAAAATCAAACTCCTGCTTGTGATTTGGGTAGAAAGAACAGTAGAAGTTAGGTGACCTGGTGGTCTAGAGATAAGGTGTCAGACTTCTGTGCTGGAGGGACGGGGTTCAATCCTCGGTCCCGGCACAGATTTTATCTGATTCCCAAATCCTTCCTTCACCTCTGACAAGACATGTATTAATCACAACTTGTGAATGTGAGGAATGCCAGGCCTCCACCGTGGTTCGGATTCCACGTACTGTAGGTCCTCCATTTCATCTCACAATCACCCTATCATTACACATTAGCGTACGTGCGTATAACCCGAACGGGTAGTAAGACGTGGTGCTAATAATAAAAAAACAGTAGAAGTTGGTTACTAAATTTACTAAAATTTTTTTAATATATTCATATATTATATCATGTTATCCGCAGCTCTCACATTTGATAGATATTATCAAAACATATAAAATAACACAAGTATTATAAAGAGATATGTTTAATTTTCTCTACTGTTATTCCAACCTAAATCAGGGTATAGGCTCCGTGCAGACGATATTTTTGAATTCACGACACGAGTGCGCAGGATGGCTACATTTTTAAGTTCTTGAAGGGTAAATCCGAGCGATATCTGATTTACCGCGATCAAATACTCGAAATTCATATAAAACAACTCACAAATTTTCATAGACTACTTGGACAATCATAGTAGTTTTTTTTTTCAGAATTGGTTATAAATACTTTACAAGACATGTGGAAATCATTAAAATTCCACCCGCCTCGGTGGCGTAGTTGGCTAACGCGCTTGACGTGTTGAGCTCGACTGCTGAGTACGGGGAGATCGAGGTTCAAATCTCGGTCGGGTGAACTGGGGGTGGTTTTTCCTAAATGGTTTTCCACTCTCCCTCCACGCAAATGCGGGTTCACTTCCTCTTATTCAACCTTCCCAATTCCTAAATCCATTAACGTAATTAGTACTTAAAGCGTATAGCCCGAACGGGTAGTAAGACGTGGTGCTAAATATTATTATTATTATTATTATTATTATTATTAAAATTCCCATATTCCAATTTGTTTGATTTGAAAAAAATTTGTTTTCTAATGAAAGAACTATAATGAGGCTTTTACTACAGACATATTTCCACTCTGTGTAAAAGTATTTTCTTAATTAGGATAGTTGAGTATAAGTGTACGAAATGATCATCATGAACGGAATTTTATTTTGATATAAGATTTATTCCTCTAACACCAATATTTTTCACATCTTGATGTGTTTAGTTAAGAGCTCTTCACGTGTGCCAGGGTTTCGATAACTTGAAGATTGTCGGAAAGACCGGTCCGTTATTCCGTTCCTATATAGATTTTTTTCTGATCTACTATTACTAGCTTTACTATTACTAACATTACAATAATTATTATTATGTTAAATATTTTAAATCACTTTTGGTTGTGCACTCTTTTTATTATATATTCCACCTTTCTTGTAAATTAGTGAATAGATCAATCTTAAATTTATAATTTTGGTCCACTTTGTCCGTCAATAATTCAGCTCGCTCATTAATAGGTCTACCTTATGTGTTAAGGGAACCGGGTTTGATTCCTTAAATGCAATATATTAATATTTGGCGAATTGTCAGCCTATAAAAATTGGATGTTGAGAATTTCTTAGCAATCGAAACTAGTTTAATCATGAAGTCCACGTTAAATTAGGGTAGAACCCCCACATTTATCAGTGAAAATATATTATTATATCGTGTCATAGAAATAAATTATTAAATGAATGAAATTAAGTTAACGTTAGAACTTCTGAAAATTAATTTAGTAATAATTATATTATAATAATATTATAACTTCTGGAAAGTAATTTAGTAATAATAATAATAATAATAAACTCTGAAAAGTAATTTAGTAATACTTATTTAATAACTTTGAAGATCTATTTATACATAATTTTGACACAATATAAGCTATTGGTCGTTGAGTGTATATACACCCTAAACAAATTATTTACACTCTTGGAATAACACTTATCTTATAACAAACTTCCATTAAATTTAATAAATATTTTAAATTTAATGGAAGTTTGTTAAAAGATAAGTGTTATTCCAAGAGTGTAAATAATTTGTCTAGGGTATTTTGTTGTACAGGGATTTATCCCTAGTATTCACATTTATAAATTCTTTAATTTAAAATTAAATCTTCTCAATTTTTAAATAACAATATCTAAGTCTTAATTTATAAAATTAATTAATGGTTTTATTAGTTATTGACTTATCAATGAACATAATGATTTTTTAAACTGTGAAGTTGTGTTTTTTAAGCTGCGTTCACTTTGGCCTAAGTTTTGCAAACTCTGTAGGAGAAAATGCTATTAATAAAGACATGTAAACATTGTTTTAAATATTTTATAAAGATTTTTTTTTGTACTTAATACGTAGGTGATTCTCTTTGCTTGTCTTTTAATAAACAGTTATTTGCCTCCATAAATATTAATAGAAAGTAATTCTGTAATAAATTTTTCAATCTACTAAGATCTTACAACTATTATCACATTTTAATAATTTGGAAGTTTTTGAATATCTTCATTTTGTTCTTTGTGTGAAATTGATTGCATAATTAAAATGAAACCAATACTACAAATAAGTTATAATATTACCAACATTAACATGATAAAAAATCTATTTTTTTAAATGCATTATTCAAAAATCAGTTTTGTCATCTGTTTTTTATCTTTACCTTTTATTATTAATAAAATCTGCAACTTTCATTCAGCTACTATTATTTTGCAATCACCAAGTATTTAATTATTATTTAAACAAATTAATTATAAAAGACAGAAGTTTTTTCACAGTTGTGTTTAAATAATAAGTAAAAACTAACCTGGGTTGTGTGGTGATTAAGCTCTTGCGTTTATGAACTCTTCTTGATGATTAGTTTGTTAAAATAATATATGAACAGAGAGCTGGGTTGTCAGGTATACAATTTATTTTGGCAGGTAGGATTAAGTGGTATTTAGGTGCTTGGGTTTCTAACAATGGTGTGTTTTACGATTGACTATATTGTAAATAATGCGGGAACAAGCCTTGACTAGACGGATTGTTGTGTTTTAATTATTTAGTTTTGTTGAAAGAATGTGGAGACAAGCAACTAACAGTTCCATTGTTGTGCTATGAAGATTTCTTATGACGTAAAGAATGTCGAGACAACCAGCTAGCAGCACTGTTGTACTGTTATGAATGTTGATGATGGGCGACGTTAGAGAACGCCATTGTGAAATATGTATTTGTATGTCATAGCCGGTGCATCACCAACCCTGGCCTGAATCGCTTCTCTTTTGATTAGCACAAGGAACAATATGTCTTCACTTAAACCCAAGGTTACTATTCTTATCTAATGTAACAGGACTAGGCCTACCACTGAAGACGTGATTTAAACAAAAAGTTAATCTTAAATTGACAACGTATTTCATGAGATACACTATTTGTAATGTTTTTTTTTTTTAGAATAAGCTAAAGTTTAGAGGTGACCTCTTCCAAACACAAAGAGAGCACCAACAATAAATTGTAGCTAGATCAGTGGCGGTGAAACTAATATTATAAATATTTAATTGTGTACACCTCAAATGAATGTATAGCTATGCTAAATTTCATCTCAACACATTAAAATTATTTTACCTTAACAATGGTACGCAAAATACATAAAATAGCAAGTTTGACACCTTGTAGCTTGTGAACTGTAATGATTTGAAATCTTTGAATCACTAATTAAAGCTTATTGTTTGTTATACACTTGTTAAGTTCGGGAAATGCAATTTATTCAGTCGTATTACCTTAAAAGAGTATAATTTTAAGTACTTCTCTAAACGAGGACAATTTTAAATAACTTCTAGGAGCATCAAATTTTCTAATATTAATTGGAAGAGCCAACCCTAAAACATTTTTTATTACCTGTCCCCCCCACCCTTCTACAAATAAAGTTCTACTGTTACTGTATGGAAAAACAATGTCATTATTTCTTAAGGTTTAGAAGTAAGTCGTAATATCATGTCATAAATTTACGATTTTGATCTCCCCCCTCCCCCCATTTCAACTATTCCTACTCCCAGGGTGCCAATGACAGTTATATTAATTTATAACTGACTTTGTTTTTGAAATTTGTATTTATTTGTAACTTAGAGGAAATGTAGGCACAGTAGCGTGAAGGGAAAACAACCTCAGCCAGGATTAGAACGCTAACATCTCCATTAGTAGTAAACTAAACTAGACGAATCTGAATTTTGGTCCACCTGCCCAACTATGCATGTAGTATTTTGTAGTTCTATACTGTTCAGCCCTGACTTGCCACGTACAGTATTGACTTCATTTCTTGATCAAATTACCGTACGCTTCTCAATGAAATTTCGCTATTATCATTCAAACAAAAATCACTTAAAAAGCAATAAACAACTAATAATTCCTGCATGCATGAGAAAACATTATTATTTAATATTTTGCTCTCACCTCACTGGTTATAGCAAACACTTTTTTTCCCTAGTTGTCATCAGACCTTCAATATCCCTTCCCTTATTCCCTTATTTTTGTGACATCTCGACCAACCAATAAGAAGCTAATCTCAAAGAGCTGTCCAATTGAAATGATGCTCAAGCCTATTATATATATTTACTTGTAATGTTATACATATAAGTAAACATATAAATATTAATTGATGCAACTATACCCTCATTGTTTTCAAAACGTAAATGTTATTTTTTTTTAAATATTTTGTGAATTAGTTTGTACAATGGCAACGTGGTATATTCTACTTCTGTCTGACACGTATCGATGACCACACGGACTAGATGTCTGGCTCATCGGCTCTGGTTTGTTGCTGACGGTGATATCGGCGTTGATATTACTGCCGAATTTACTGAGGGTGGCACAGTTTTGGGACCGATAACATAATGACCATTGACTATGATAAGAATATGTAATGACCAAACCAATATCACTATTTTTATAAACAATAAAATACTTCACATAATTACAAAATTTTAAATCTTCAGTCAAAATAAAAAAGGCTTTTTAGTATTTATATTTTCAAGATAGTATAGTGCACACTGCATAACAATGCTAGATATTATATACGGTCACTTACATATTTAAATACTGTACACAAATAGGTTTTTAATTTGTCATGTCAGGTGACCTGGTGGTCTAGGGGTAAGGTGTCAGACTTCTATGCTGGCAGCCGGGGTTCAATCCTCTGTCCCGGCACAGATTTATCTGATTTCCAAACCCTTCCTTCACCTCTGACAATACGTGTATTAATCACAACTTGTGAATGTGGGGAATGCCAGGCCTCCACCGTGGTTCGGATTCCACGTTAAACTGTAGGTCCTCCATTTCATCTCACAATCACCCTACCATTACACATTAGCGTAAGTGCGTATAACCCGAACGGGTAGTAAGACGCGGTGCTAATAATAATAATAATAATTTGTCATGTCTTTGGTTATTTTATTAGTGAGCTAGATTTACCGTAAGTTTAACTATATATACAAGACCACAGAGAGACATTAGATACTTGGTTGATATTTATAATCATGCATAGATGCAAAAGGTTTAAAAGCAAAAGGCGCGTGCTTTTAAACTGATGGCTATGTGGCAGTGGTGGATTGGGTCGGTTGGATTTGGGCTGCCACAACTATGTACTTTAAACTAAGAATTTTTAAAAATTTTAATTTTTAGCACCAGGCCTTACTACCCGATAGGGTTGTACGCTTATATTGGCCGACTAATTACGCTAATGGTGTTTAGGGACCTAGAGATGTTATATTAATAGGAAGCGTGCCCGCATTTGCGTGGAGGGAGAGTGGAAAATCAATTTGGAAAACCATCCTCAGTACACCCGGCCGAGATTCGAACCTTGATCTTCCCGTCATCGGCAGTCTAGTCTACTATAAGAGTAGCACGTTAGACCACGCGACCACCGAAGTGGGTTAAGGTTAATTAATTAAATTCAAAGCTATTACTTTTATTAAATTGTAATCAAAAGTTCTAGTCAGCATGTCTAAGGGTGCCCACTGCCCAGAATACATCATTTGTGAAGATATGCGATGGCATTATATGTAAAACCATCCTATTCATTGTTTTTTGGTGTTGTTTATAAACAATTTCTTAATACAAACGTAAAATTACCTGTTTTTTGATCTACACAAGTTGCATGTAGCGAGTGGACTTTCATTTTATAAACTTAAATATATGAATAAAGACACCTAGTTATTGTCTAAGCGTTTAGAAGAATTTTTGATCATGTCAGTAAAACGTCAACACTGATAATCGATAATGTAGCTGAAATGGTCTCCAGATTAAATTAACTAAGAATAAATATGTCGTATCAGCACTTCAGCTTACACTTAAACATAGCTATTAACATAAAGCTACTCGTTTAACTTCCTTGGTGACTGTGAGGAAGGAGTATTTGGCATTCAATCGTTTGGTCCTTAGAATGAAGCAAATATGGTTATAATTTGCATCACAATAGTGACAGTAACACTAAAAACTGTGCTACTTACTTCGCTAAGCCTTGTAGGCCCACAGGCTACATCATTTCTTGTACAGCATTTTGTACAAGAAATTGTATAATATTTTGGTCACAGTGATTGTAGATCAGTTTTACTCAGAGCCTGTTCAAAAGGCGCGCCACTATTTATTACCTTATTGCCTTTTAACTTAGATGGAAAAACAAGCATGGAATATAGTTTAAAAAAAAGTATTTTCTTTCTTAATCATCCCTAATACTTAATATGACTCAAATATTATTTTCAATTTTTCATTTTATTTTAAAGCAGTTGACAATTTCTAAATTATGTTCCTGTATTATCAATAATATTTATTATGTTTTTTATGAGTTTGTTAATTTTAATGAGCATATATTTTCGTTCTCAAATACTTCAACTGCTGGTATACTTTCATGCCATAATAAGTGTCCGAACAATGCAATCACTCGGCACCAAAATAAGCCCTTGTGTCTTGTACACTTTTAAACTAGGTACTTATAGAACTACCGAGATTTCCTTTGTCACATTTAAACCAAGTGTGTTTCTTTTATGTTCCAAACACTTTAATTCATATGTTAAGTATATCCTTTACATTGAAAGAGAAAGAATTAGATGAATCCGCACTACAAGCACTTGATGTGTGATCCTCACACAGATGTTGGTTGTGAAATTCTGGAATTACGGGTCCCTACGTTGTGCGCCAATTGTGAAA
Source organism: Timema monikensis (assembly GCA_902151445.1). Taxonomy (NCBI): domain Eukaryota; kingdom Metazoa; phylum Arthropoda; class Insecta; order Phasmatodea; family Timematidae; genus Timema; species Timema monikensis. The sequence goes on from CABFVZ010006003.1 coordinate 14,001, forward strand.
TTCTGGAATATTACTCTACCGCGATGGGCGCCAATTGAGAAGATCTGATTCGTCGCGTTGAGCGTCGCTTGAAGTTACACCGTTTAATTAGCTGGTAATTACCCCGTGGTCGAGCACTAATTAAATCGGTCCGGTTTTTTGATGTTGTGAGTTAATTGGTATTTATAGCCCCGTGATCGAGCGCCAATTAAAGAGTTATAATTAATACACACTTTTTATTTTGACATGTTTTTATTTCTGAATCTAAGTTTATTTAAGGAGAAAATAGATCATGTCGTCGAAATATATACGCGGCCTATTGTATGAGCGCGGACAGGTGTTGCTGGACGCCAAGTGATTTGTGCCTAGTGAGTTCTGAGCAGTACTAGTCAGTTCTGTCCTTACATTGCACCATCCTTCGTATATATCCCTTGCTCATGGAAGCTTCGAGAAGGTTTAGTTTAGAAAAACAAAATACAAGACAAAAACATCTCTGTGTTACTAGAAGCTTCGAGAGCCGGAAACTGACTCAAGTTACCTTTTAAAATCTCTCTTCGAACCTTCGAGAAGAGGAAGTTATTATTTGAAATATTATATTGTCAACTGACTTAACTAATGTCACGTGCGTGATGCCACTGATCAGTGGCTTTTGCCTTCTTAGAAAAAGAAGTGCTTTAAGCGCCATTTAATATACTATATAATTTAAATAAAATTAAATACGTTTATAAAATTAGGACGATATTATTGTCAATGCTTTCACATACTTTTCAGGGGCAAATCAATTACATTACATGGTCAACATTAGAAACTCCATATATTTCATTTCCTATTTTATTTATTTTGTTAGTGGATTCAAAAGGTAGTTTTATTTGAACTAAAACTAACCTAATATTTTTAATCCACGCACTGCTCCTTATACATAATTTATGTATTTAAAATGCTGGTACAGCTACGCATCAAACAAATACTCATTTATCTCACAGAGTAAAGTCTCACAGGTACACAGTCTGCATCAACAAATCAGATTGGTTTGAGTATATGTGGTCTATCAAATCATAAACTCTACTAGTTTCGGATCCTTGCCACTCTTAAACAAGAAAGTAATGTAAGGTGAAGGGGGGTTGCTTCGGGGGCTGTGGAAAATGGTGTAGCCGTTCTAAAATAGCTATAAAAGTACATTTACTTGACTCACTTCCCTAATTACCAATTATTGATAAAGTCTGAAATACCTTAACTGTGTGACTCATATAGCGGGCCTTGTATTTGCTACGCATTGCGAGGTCCTATTTCAACACAGTATGGTGCAGTTTTCTTTTAAAATATCCATCTAAAAACCTTTTAAAACACTAGGGTGGTGCCCCGCCATTAAAATTAGTGCCAGAGCACTGCGCTGGCTTGACTACAGCACTGTTAAAAACGTTGTTTCAATTTAACATTAGTTATTTAGGAGACTAAAAGTATAATTTCAATTTAGCAGCAGTTATTTAAAAAACTTAAAGAAACAACAGAAATTAATCAATGTAACTTCGTTTAACATAGCGTTAAAATCAACTTTAAAATAAAAACAAACACTATAAAGTCTATAGCGAATATCGAGCCAACAAAATGTCAAGATATCCAGTCGATAAGAAAAACAAAATCATTTAAATATTGAGATAACCACCTAAATGCTAGCCTTAGGCATGAAGATATAAATTATATTATCCAACCGTGTATCAACATATTGGCTAGACCACTTAGTTTTGATGAAGATTCAAACATTGGTAGATCACTTGTGAGCTACAAGTTTATTAAGACATCTTTTCAGGGACTAAAGAAGGTTAGCTACAAATTCCTCAGATGCCATTATTAGTGCGATTCCAAACATGTGTTGATAACATAGTAAACTAGGTCTTATTTTCTAAGCGGCTACTGAAGTTTGACTTCTCTTGCACCATTCAGCCATAGGTATTGGTAATTTAGTGAATAAAAATATATCAAGCAATAGATTCCCTGAACCTCCACTGATTAAAAATACAATTTTTAAGACATTTTAATGATAAAGGCTATATTTAGAGGAAGTGCACCCGCATTTGCGTGAGACTCAAGGGAGAGTGGAAAATCATTTTGGAAAAATCACCCTCAATACATCCGACTGAGATTCGTACCTCAATCTCTCCGTAATTGACAGTCTAGACCAGCCATGGGCAAACTGTGGCCCGCGTCGTCAATTTGTGCGGCCCGATTGATTTTGGACAGTTGCATACATCCCATTAACGATAACAGTTTGAGTAGTTACTAAACAACATTTAGATAGGCTAAGAAGCAACGTGATTCATTACATGTTTACATTTTTTGCTATGACATATTATATTTTATTTGCTACTTTCATTGTGTACCAAAGTTATATAATTATATGAATAATACTTTTTTGTGTGTGTGAAAATAAATTTTATCATTTAGTAAATTTAGATTTGTGTCACATGCAGCCCGCTAGACCCCTTACAAATGTCCATGTGGCCCTCGGGGAGAAAAATTTGCCCACCTCTGGTCTAGACTATTGTGAGAGTAGTGCCTTAGACCATGCGGCCATCAAAGTTGGTTTTAAAATTATTGCGGCTACGAAATAAACAAATAAAAATGTAATATTTTTTTCCATCGGGTCTAACTACCCATCCGAACTAAACGCACTATAATAATTACACTAATGGTGTTGGGATAAGGAAGGTAAAATTGAGAAGTGTACCCACATTTGTGTGGAGGGTGTATGGGAAACCATTTAGGAAAAAACTTTCTCAGTACTCTCAGCTGACATTCGAACCACACGACCTTACCGTCGCCAGCAAATCAGACTTGACGAGCCTGACATTTAGTCCGCGTGCATTGTTATTGATTGCCAATAAATATGACCTATACATGTGTTCTTAAAATTTAATCATCGGTATGAATTGATGGCGTAAGATATTAAATACAGTTAAATATGAAAGTTATTTTATTCTTGGATCCGGAAGATACCTGTCCTCTCGCAATAGCTACCTACTCAGACCCACTCAGCAAGTCATGTGAGTCATCCTTGAGAGAGGGGAAAGAGGGAGGGGAGAAGGTCACCAAGCTCATTAGAGTGCTTTGCGCCTGTGTAATGTTGGCAGCGCTGTTAGTGGGCAAGAGGAGAACGAGTCTGCGTGGAGTAGTTCTCCTCAGATTCCGAACGTCTCTTGGTTCAGTATTGAGTTGAGCGGGCTGCAAATGGTATATTCTGATTCTCTTTTGTCTCGCCTCATCCGTCAAACTTTCAGTCTGGTCGTGTGGATGCTAACCACATCTTCTGTGCTGTTTTAAACAATAATTTTAGTTGTTTACATCTGGTTACACGATATCCAGCGGGCAAATTGACTTTCCACTATGTTGTAACGTAAACTAAAATAGGCTTAGTTCGTATCGTTGTATATCGACTTGGCATGTATTTGTGATGTGTTGTGAGCGTGAAGAGAATGCATCAATGCTTGGATGTGTGCCCATCTCGACTGTGTGCTACCAATTCAGGTAGGCCTAGGTTAACCTTTAACAAATCAGGCCAAGACAAAACTTGGGCTATTTATATCAATCATAATTTATCTTGACTCAATGGAACAAGTTTAAACGTTGGGTACTCTCATAATGGCTTATTCACTTCAACACTTGGCAAGTTTAAAACATTTAGTCGGGCACTACATTATTGGGGGTACGCCATATATTTTCAAGCTATGATAGTGTCGAATTGCATAATCACTATACCCAACATTAAAGGTCATCCAAGATTACCTATCGTGCTCTAGACAGGAGTTTCCATGGTATGAACTGGATTTATCATGCTCTGGACCAGTGGTTCTGAAACATTACACGGAACCTTAAAATAGTTAAACTTACTGGGGAATCTCTAGGTGTTCATGTCTTATCCTACAATAAAACTAAACGTTAGTTTTTAAGCTAACTTATGACTAAAATGTATACAGCCTTGATTATTTGAGGAGTAATCTTATGTTATGACTGAAATGTATTCCTTACATTTATGTTAAATATGTTGCATTGAAAAAATGATATAACCTCAAAATTTACTGTTATTTATTCACTTTTAATACTTTTTTTTAGATTTTAATAATGTTTAAAAATCATTTCATTTTATTTTAATTATTAAAAGGGATATTTTGCTAATGAGCTGGATGTTTATACATTTTTAGCATACACATTTATGAATGTTAACCTAATATTTTTACCGCCAATACGCATAATCGTCTCAAGGAACCCCTTAGCGAACCCAGTTTGAGAACCACTGCTCCAGAGCAGGGATTCCCAATCCTTTTCACATCACGGCACATTTAGTTGAATACAATATTTTCACGGCAAATTTGTATAAAGGCTGTAAAATATTACATTTTATACTAAATTTATCTGTTTGCCAAACCCTTCTTTCACCTCTAACAAGACGTGGATTAGTAACAGTTTGTGAATGTGTGGAATGCCAGGCCTCCACGGTGCTTCGAATCCCACGTTAAACTTTAGGTCCTCCATTTCATCTCCCAATCACCCTACCATTACACATTAGCATAAGTGCGTATAACCCGAACGGGTAGTAAGACGCGGTAATAATAATACTGAATTTAGATAAAAATGAAAATGATCATTATCAAGATGCATTTGACAGACAGTAAATCTATTCCTTTAGTGTTTTTATACTTTCAGAGCAAATTGCCTATGTACTTTAATGTTAACACACACATACATATATATATATATATATATAATTTTAGTTACTGCTCCATGTTGTGATTTTAAAATACGTTCAAAATAATATGATTATGGTTTTTGGGACTAATCAGGATGTTTGGTAGTTAGATGCCGCTTCGTTTTGCTAGGAAGTATTTATTGTTTCATTGCCAAGACGTTCTACACAAAAGATAAAGATAAAAACTGGTAGGTTACAATCTTCATTCCAAGTGAAACCGAAAGATATAGCTGTCATTAGAAAGACTTCCAAAATTTCGCTGCACACCGAGTGGAAACAACTGCTCTAGAGTTTAAATTGAATTTGTCGTGCTCTAGACCTGTCATGCTCATAGCTAGGTTGGACTCGACCTGTCATGCTCATAGCTAGGTTGGACTTGACCTGTCATGCTCTTGGCTAGGTTGGACTCGACCTGTCATGCTCTTGGCTAGGCTGGACTCGACCTGTCATGCTCTTGGCTAGGTTGGACTCGACCTGTCATGCTCTTGGCTAGTTTGGACTCTACCTGCCATGCTCTTGGCTAGGTTGGACTCGACCTGTCATGCTCTTGGCTAGGTTGGACTCGACCTGTCATGCTCTTGGCTAGGCTGGACTCGACCTGTCATGCTCTTGGCTAGGCTGGACTCGACCTGTCATGGGTCATCAAACTTATTGAGTGGAGGGCCACATTAGGATATTGAAAGTGATAGGTGGGCCGGATCGAAAATGAAACATACATAGTTTATTCTATACAAAAAAAAGTCCATTCACCATAGAGTTGGTGGTAGCTTACATTTTAATTCATTTGAGGTGCACTTTCTGAACCGACTGATTGTATCAGCACACGACTTATAAACTAAAATCTAGAACAGACGCAACGTCCAACCCCCCGGCCGTTTATTTATTACTGGGAAGGGGGAAACTTACATTTCACCAATGATGAATTTTTCTGCCATGTCAGGAATCTAGTCCGGGACCCTTAGCTCAGTAGACAGACACGATACTGACTGAACCAAGCTGCCGGATGGTAACCTACAGCTAGCAGAAGACGAAAAAAAATTGTTAAAATAAACACATAATTTAAAACAAAAAGTTTGTTGTGAATGTTTGGACCGCCAAAAGTGATATCAAATTAATATTTGGTCTTTCAGATCATATGGTTTGGTCAATTGATACATGACAGTAAATTCGGAAACTTTTGCTAGCTGTTACTAACCTACATTCCTAACGTAGCTATTGTGTATGTATATGTACACACACACACATATATATACTCATCTTATAATCATAATTAAACACGAATATATGTAAGCTGTGAAGCCAACATAATTACCCCCTACCTCCCCAACTAGGAACCGTTCCTCAGCCCCTCTGCTCAATACACACTTTATGAAACACGGCTAACAAGTTCTGAGGAACTGTACACCACAGTATTGCTGTTTTAATCACGCGTTTCCATTACGGCCACCGGTTGCATATAGTAGTATGTATGTAAGTATTGCGTACAGGAGCTCCATTATTTCTGTACTCGTCATCGAAATTATTTTTTCCATCAAAAAAATCCTGACAAAATGCCCGTGGGCAGGATAAAACCATACTGCGGGCTGTAGTTTGGGGATCCCTGCAATAGACAGAGACTGTCACGCACTAGACTGGAGCTGTCACTCGTTACTTGGTATATATCATGCTCTGTCTAGACCAGAGATCTCCACAGTCGATCGTGGTCTACCGGTCGACTGTGGCCTCTAGTTTGGTCGATCCATTAATAAAGATCGAGAGAAAAAAAATTAGAGTGTTTGCAATTTTTTTATTTAAATCAACATTAAAAAATCGAAATATCGAAGCTGTCTTGACTGATGACCATTTACAATCCTGCCTTTCTTTTATGATTGTTGAATGAGGGTTCATAATAACTAACTATCCTAAGATGCGGTGTCATGCATCAACTTCAAAGTGAAGTGTTAAATGAGAAAATACTTTTTGCGGGGGAATTAAATAATAGGAGGTTTGATGAAAAACTCAAGTTTGTCTGTAAAAGGAATATGTTTTTATATGCAATATAATTTTACTATTAAAACACAAAATGGAATATTTTTTTTTACCAATGAAACAAACAATATACAGTAAGCCCGCGGTTCCGTAGTAACTTGAAAAGGTTTTTCCTTCTCTGGAATAGAACCCTAAATCAAAAAGTCTGGCCACTCCTTGTCTAAAGCATAAACTGGAACTGTCATGGCCTAAACTGGACCCGAAATTCTCCAGCCTGCACATTTTTGGTCTAGACTAAGGCGAGAGAGCCTGTGGTTCTCGAGAAGATTTTCTTGACACGTGGTGTTCAGTTTATTTTTTGCTAGACCAATTAAAATAAAAACCTTTCCAAATTCCTTATAATAATTATTATTCCTTTTTTACTGTATCAAAGTCAATAAATGGGTTTCTTGTATGGTACGGCACTAGTTAAACATATCTAATTTCTAAACCTCATGTTTATATTATTATTATTATTATTATTAGCACCGCGTCTTACTACCCGTTCGGGTTATACGCATTTACGCTAATGTGTAATGGTAGGGTGATTATGAGCTGAAATGAAGGACCTACAGTTTAACGTGGAATCCGAACCACGGTGGTGGCCTGGCATTCCCCACATTCACTCATGTTTATAGACAGACGGGAAAATGCATCTCTGAGGCCAGTTGAATGTAGCTGGGCTATTATAAAGAAAGGAATAATATCGAAAGAGGAAAAGATGGCAGTATATAAAAGTGTGTTCACGCCAAGATTGTCTTATGTATGGTAAATATAGGCGCCGAATTGTTACACATTGGGGGTGCTCTATTAAAAGGGAGATACGAGTGGTGTAACATTTGGACATTTTCAAACACCGTATTTAAAAGTGGCCAAAATTAAGGTGCAATTTATAAATCTCACTATATATTTAGTAAAATAAAATAAATTTAATAAAGGGAAACAAATTGGCACAAAACAAATAATTCATACCATACGAGTACTGCCACTAGCCAAACTCTAGTGGAAACATGTTGACAAAATGACAGGCTGTCGTTCCACGAGTGGCGAGGGCTACCAACTTAATCACGCTTGCTTGCATATCAGATGGCAGGACCTGCCATTAGCTAAGCTAGAAAAAACTGTTCGCAGTGCAACCCTTTATCCAAGATAGAACTAGAGCCGTAAAAAGTCTGAAATATTGAGGGTGCTTAGTGTGCAAAGCACCCCCCCGCAGTCGCCGCCCATGATGTGAAGTATGGCTTTGTCAGGAGAAACACACGAGCAAGGCGAATGGGTTTGGGATGGGATATCTAATAAATGTATGTGGAAAAACTTTTATGGAAAGAATCAGTAAAATGGATGCTGAACAATGGTGGTTTGAAAGGGAATCCAATAGGTGAATGTGATAGAAAATAAGAGTTTTAGGAATAAAGGAGCATGCATGATTCGGTGTATGTATGTTGTTGTTGAAGTGAAGGGAGTATGCAAGGAAAGGGAAGTGTGGAGAAAGTTAGTGGGGATGACCCGTTTCATTTGGCGTGGAAATGTAGTCATGGGAACAAACAGTTATCTTAAAGAATTTGTATTGTTTTTCAATTTTCTTTTTGAAAACTGTTTGTTCAAGAATAGAAGCATGTTAATTAAGTTATACGTTTTATATACACACCACTTCTATAATTTTAACAGTGATCAAATATCGATAAAATTGACATTTTTCAATAGAAAACTGCCGGACCATAACAAAAAATTAGAAAATTTAACGATTAATAAACATCGATACATTATCTTAAATGGGTGTTTAAAATATTAACATAAGCATTTTACTCGTTTTCGAGAAAACTGATATTTCCAAACGTATGATTTTCCCGCAAGACTTGTCCGGTAGCTAGCGCCATCTACGGTTTCCATGGTCCATCGGTTCTTGTTGTCTCGGAAGGATACTTTAGTCGGCTGTGAAGCCACGCCACGCCACACCACACCACACCTTACACCCTCCCATTAACCGTCCTACAAAATAGGTTTTAGACTTGCACTCGACAGGGTCAAGGGCCTTAATTACGTAATTGTTATTTTAACCAAATGCACAGTTTCTTGCCTACCCCGTAAGGGAACAATCAGTCGCTATATATATAAAACGCTTATTAAAAATGTATAGTACAATTATCCATATGCATAATAATTAATGATGATACGACATGATACTCAAGTTTATAAGACTATAACACGCAAAGTAATTTCTCCGAATTATTTCACGAACAAAAAACTATGGCCTAGGCTATACATGACATTACCGACATTATTTATCATGGTCTAGGGTTTTTCTGTCTTCAATCCATGCTTTTTACTTTATTATATCAAAATAAATTATTATAATTGTGAACATTTTTTTACCTAGAGAATCGAGATTATGAGGAATTTCTACGTTTTGGTTGTGTCCAAACCCCGAAAAGTTTATTTTACTATTGTCTTTCCTTAGCCACAGATCTGATAGGGCATTATCCCGGGACTTTTTTTTTTATATTTTGACACTAGCCCTTATATTAAGGGTAGGTGACTGATGAAAGATTTTTGAATTCCAACATATTTGAAATAGTTATTTTTATAGCGATGTTGTTTAAAATGTATATCTAGGGAGTGTTAGACCTCTCAAATAATACTGTATACCTGTATACTTTTTT
>CABFVZ010006004.1:0-22592 GCA_902151445.1 Timema monikensis
ATTATTTGCACTACATATGTGTAATATAATAATTAATCATTAATACATTCATAATTAGCTATTCACAGTAATAAAGATTCTGAAAAGAGTGATACCGGCTTTATGTTACTATTTAAAACCAATAAATGTGGGTAGCACTGCTGCCAAAATAATGCGTGGCGTGGTAAATCCTTAACAGCTTAAAAGGAGAAGGCCAATTTATTAATGAGGCTAAACATAATTAATTAGCTAAGTATATAACGAATAATTTGTTTTATTATGAAGGGAACAAAAAAGTAAATTAATTTAGTTGATCAAACTATTTGAACATCGCAAAAAGACATAGCCCCTCCCCCATCACTCCTTCCCTACAGGCAAGAAATAATTATAGGACTTAAGGCTTTCATTAAATCTGGCCTTGGGCGTAACTAGGCAAACTATCCTGCAGTAATGCGTGGAGCTATAGCATACCGCGCTGGCTGATTGAATAAGTTGCTACCTTACAATCTCGACGGAGTGTACATTATTCTGTAAGTAGTATTAAAGCATACCTTACACCGCTTTATTAGTAGTACATGATTGAACTTTTATTAGCTCAGAAATATACCCATGAACTATTTCTTGTGCAATCTTAACTAATTCGTTTGATTGTAAAAATAATCTAGAAACTGACACATTGTAGAGGTTGGTAGGGGCGGCTAATGTGTAGATCCTCCACTGCACAAAACTTGACAACAATCCATTCATCAAATTCAGGTCGGCCCACTTCACAAATGTCATTGTCCTTAGGTAGGGCTAACTCTTCTTCAGATTCTGAGCTATAAGTCATAGGCCCATCAGACTCAGACGTTTCACTGTCTATGAGGGTTTTTTATTTATTTTTTCTTCACATCAGTCGTCTTCATCAAAAATAAACTTTTCTTTGTCCTAATTTTTTCTGCTTTTTTTCCTTGCCTATCCATTCTTCTAAAATGCTCAGCTTAAATTTCTGCTTTGTTTGGAGTGTCATTTCCAAACATTGTTTTCCCCTTATCCCGTCTTTGATTTGTACTTTTTCTTTTGTTTGCTTTTAGATATGGAAGAAGAAGAATAACTGGACTTACAACAAATCCTTGCGTAGGTCTACTAGTCAAAGGTATGCTTTTGTCCACTGGAGACAAGAGAGTTTAGTTATTTCCCATTTCTATAGTGTTGGAGTAGAACGTTCTTCTGGTAGGCTTAAAGAAGTTTGAATTGAAGTTAAAGTATCATCTTGAGATGGGGGGCATTTTGGCTTGTAAATTTCAATAGGCATATCAATAATTTCACTTTCTTGGGGCCTGTCAGTAACATATGAGCAAATAAAATCATATTCGGTGTAGACGTTGTCATCGTAAGGCCAAGTTCTGTTTTTTTTAAACTATTTGTTATGTTTGTTGATGTAAATGATTGTGGAAATGCCTTTCCCACAAGTTCAGCAACATTGTAAATTGTGAGTGGAACCCCTGGCTTCTCAACTGTTATACGATGGGTACATTTCTGGTTATAAAGTCCTTTAAAAGTTGAGTAAACAGACACGCCCAGTGGTTGTAAATGATGGAAACAGTGATGAAGGAAAGTTAAAATCACAATGCCATTGGCTATTGCATATTCAATTGTAACTAAGCTTATGTGGCTTTCATGGTTATCCTTTAGAAACAATAATTTTCTCTCTGGGGCACATCGTGTGTATTTAACAAAATATTTCAGATATACAAGAAATGTTTCTTCGGTCATCCAACCGGAAATGCGTGCAGCTGCATCTGATCATGCTGGAGCTCAAAATAGAAATGCATGATTCGTTTTCATTCTTGGAAAACAATGGTGAAATAAAGTTTCCCAGATCATTTACTGCATTACCCACGGTTACTAATTGTCCTCTTTCTGCTGATGTGGCATAACCGACTTGTTTTAATATTTTGGGGCGGTTACTTTTGGGCATTTATGTACAGTTGTCACCCCTGTCTTATCAGAATTCCAGATACTTTCTGGGTCAAACTTTTCTCTCCAAATTGTTGAAAAACGCAGACACATTGTGCTTATTAAGGCTCTTAGCTCTAAATAAGCTTGTAGCCTCTGATTTTTTTTCAAGGACAATTCAGTAAGAACCCTTTTCTCCAAAAGTATCCTGCCTTTTTCTCTTCATCCCAAAATCTTCATCACAAAATTTGACGGCGCAAATTTTGCATTGTGGAAATTTAGTGTGTCGTTCTTGCATTGTGAAAATTTAGTATGTCGTTCTTACTTGATTCTCAAGATTTGGTAGAATTTGTGGAAGGGACAGATACATAAGGAAAAAATGTAAGTCGAAAACAGCAGTGATCTTATTGAGCTTAGTGGATCAGACATTTCATGTGAATTTAATAAACTGTATGACACCGAAAGAAAATTGGGATAAACTACATTCTGTATATGGAGACACAAGTGAAGATGCGAAACAAGATTGTTGGCAACAATTTTACGATTTTCTGATCAAGAATGGTGTGCCTGTCGCAACACAGCCGGAAAAATTTGAAACCATCTGTAAGAAGCTTTATGATGCATGTGAAAAACCACCTGATTCAGTCGTGATGTCTAAACTCCTGAGCAGTTTGCCATCAAGATTCTCAGCATTTACCATAGCATGGGAGTGCACCGCAAAAGATGATATAAAAAAGGAGAATTTAATCGTGAGGATAATTCCTGAGGACAAAATATTGATATCAATGGAAAAGGAGTCTTCATCACTTGCGCTGCAAGTGAAAGCCCTGTAGCTAAAGCTAGATAAACAAGAAAAAATGTCATACAATTACCAGAAGTTTAATGATTCCAAGGACAAGCGGAAGAAAAATTCTAAGATTAATGAAGAGTTGAAAAGAAAACATCATTGTAAGTACTGCACCGAGCTTGGTCACTGGTATCGTGAATGTGAAAAGCGAATGGCATATGAAGAAAAAGGAAGAAAAATGAGTGATGATTTTGCATCTGCATATGTGTGTGACATTTCAGCTTTCTTCTCAGAAACAACGGATGAGGACAAATCTGTGTGGTTGGCAGACTCGGGTGCAAAGCCTCCAAATGACTTTCCACCACGATATTTTCAGTGAACTCAGACCGGTTGGTAAGATAAAGTTAGTTCAAATTGCAAGCGACATGGTGTTACCTGTAGCAGGTATTAGCACAATATATATTCTCGCAGAAGTGCATGGAAAGCAGGTCAACCTGAAATTGACCAATGTGCTTTTAGTTCCGGATTTGAAACGAAATTCATTTTCAGTGGGAGCGATCAATGACAAACATTTCTCATTCCAGAGTTACCATAATCACTGCGAAGTCCGAGAAAGAAATGGTGCCCTGTCAGCGAAAGGGGTGCATCATGAATCGCTGTTCCAAATACTTTTTGAGGTACAAGTTTCTTCAAAATGTAATGTTGCAGAAGTTAACTCCCTGAAGCTGTGGCACGAGAGGTTGGGTCACATTAATGTCAGTTCAATTAATGCAACGGAAAAATTTGATGCAGCTAATGGTTTAGTAATCAAAGACAAATACAATTTTTTCTGTGAAGTGTGTGCTATGGGAAAGCATGCTCGCAAACCACACCCATCTAGCAAGAGACCAAAAGCTAATAGTCATGGTGAAAATATTCATTCGAATGTCTGCGGTCCAGTTAATATACACTCACCAGGTGGTTGAAAGTATTTTTTTATTGAGTAAGGATGAATACTCGTGATACCGCTCTGTATTTTTCATGCATCAAAAACATGAAGTGTTTGCAAAGTTCAAAGATTATGAAGCTTTTGTGACAAAGCAGACCGGAAAAAACATAAAAATTCTACATACAGACAATGGCAGAGAGTACCTGTCAAATGAATTCAATGCTTTTCTGAAAAGCAAAGGAATTGTTCATGAGCTGTCAACACCGTATGTTCATGAGCAGAATGGTTGGGCCGAGCGTGAAATGCGTACCCTTTGTGAAAGTGCCAGATCTATACTACTTGCCAGAAACCTTCCAGAAGATTTATGGGCTGAAGCTGTTCAAACAGCTATGTATGTTTTGAATCGAACCCTTCCAAAACAATCTGTCGGAATGACTTCCTATGAGAGATGGTTTAATGAAAAGCCAGAAATCAAACACGTGCGAGTATTTGGTTGTGAAGCATACATGCATATACCCAAGAAGACACGCAAGAAGTTTGATCCAAAAAGCAAGAAAATGATTTTTGTTGGTTATCAGGGAGTCAAGGAATTATTGACTATGGGATCCTAAGACTCGAAAAATACATGTCAGCTGTGAGGTAATCTTCAATGAGAAACCTGGAATGGCAGAGCAAGGTTTTCATAAAAAAGAGGGGAATCTTTATTTTGGTTATGAAAATCAACCATACACAGATATGATGTAAATCCACTACTAGTAGCTCAGGTGGAACTTGACTTTGATCATCAAGGTCAATCAGACTTAGAAGCAGCAGTGGAGCTAGGACCAGTAGTCCAGCAGCAAGTAGATTAACGAGTAGAACCACAATTGGAAGAGATTCAACTAGCATCAGGTCCAGGAAGACAACTTCGTGATTGAGACCTGCTGCTCAGACCAAGTCGCAACAATGATTCTGCACTAGTTGTGGATACTGTGCCTACTACTTTTGAAGAGGCTGTCATGAGTGCTGAAGCGAAAAAGTGGTTACTCGCTATGAATAACGAAATGAGTGCGCTTCAACAAAACGAAACGTGGGAACTTGTGAAACTCCCAGAAAGGAAGCATGTGGTCGGTTGTGAGTGTTTAATGAGAAATCAAATTCAAGTGGGGGTCTTAGATACAAGGCCAGACTTGTTGCAAAGGGATTTGTTCAGCGAGAAGGTGTCGATTATTTTGAGACTTTTGCTCATGTAGTTTGTTATGAATCAATTCGATTACTTCTAGCCATTGCAGCGGGAGAAGATCTTGAAATTGCCCAATTTGAGGTGAAAACTGCTTTCCTCTATGGTAAATTGAAAGAAGAGATCTATATGCAGCAACCCTCCGGATTTTAAGGCAAAGCACACCCTGAAGCAGTATGTACTCAAGCACGTTGCTGGAACATAAAATTCGTGAATTTTTTTTTTTCCCCAACAAATTGAGTGTGACCATTGCGTGTTTGCTGGCAAGGTCAAAGGAGCAACTGTATACTTAGCTCTCTATGTTGATGATGGACTTTTGATGTCAGCTTCTCAAGAAGCAATTGATGAAGTTCTGCAAAATTTGTAACAGTGTTTTCAGATTACAATTGGTGACGCTAAGCATTTGATCAGCCTTGAAATTGAACGAAATCTGGGAAAACGCACTATAAAAATTAGTCAGAGCGCATACATCCAGAAAATTCTACGAAGATTCTGCATGGAAGATGCGAAGCCGTCAACTGTTCCAGCTGAATCTGGCTTACACTTAAGCCAATGGCAGAGTTCAAGAGATGAAAAAGAAAAGAAGACACTGCAATATGTGCCATACCGTGAGGCAATTGGTTCTCTTCTACTCGCTGCAAAAGTCAGTCGCCCTGATATTGAATATGCAGTTAATCAAGCCAGTTAATTTTTTAACTCACTATGGGCATGATCACTGGCAGGTGTTTAAGAAGAGTCTACGTTAATTAAGGAGGATAATGTATTATGGGATTGTTTACGGAGACTGTGGGAGTAACGCCACACTGAGAGGTTTTACAGATGCAGATTATGCTGGTAATGTAGATACCCGAAAATCAACAAGCGGATTTGTATTTTTGTTTAATGGGGATGCTATCGCTTGGTCCTCTGAGCGACAAAGAGTAGTAGCACTTTCAACAACGGAGGCTGAGTACATTACATTGTCTAATGGAACAAAGGACGCTATATGGCTACGTATAATTATTTGTGAATTGGGTTTGAAATGTGATAAGGTCCCTCTGTACGTAGATAACCAATCAGCAATTAAATTGACAAATAATCCTGAGTACCACCGAAAAACTAAGCATATTGATGTGCGTTTCCACTTTGTATGGGATGTCTATGAACGTGGTGACATTGATATAAGGTACATTGAATCCAAAGAACAACTTGCAGATGTTCTTACAAAGCCTCTGCCAAAAAGCAACTGTATACTTAGCTCTCTATGTTGATGATGGACTTTTGATGTCAGCTTCTCAAGAAGCAATTGATGAAGTTCTGCAAAATTTGTAACAGTGTTTTCAGATTACAATTGGTGACGCTAAGCATTTGATCAGCCTTGAAATTGAACGAAATCTGGGAAAACGCACTATAAAAATTAGTCAGAGCGCATACATCCAGAAAATTCTACGAAGATTCTGCATGGAAGATGCGAAGCCGTCAACTGTTCCAGCTGAATCTGGCTTACACTTAAGCCAATGGCAGAGTTCAAGAGATGAAAAAGAAAAGAAGACACTGCAATATGTGCCATACCGTGAGGCAATTGGTTCTCTTCTACTCGCTGCAAAAGTCAGTCGCCCTGATATTGAATATGCAGTTAATCAAGCCAGTTAATTTTTTAACTCACTATGGGCATGATCACTGGCAGGTGTTTAAGAAGAGTCTACGTTAATTAAGGAGGATAATGTATTATGGGATTGTTTACGGAGACTGTGGGAGTAACGCCACACTGAGAGGTTTTACAGATGCAGATTATGCTGGTAATGTAGATACCCGAAAATCAACAAGCGGATTTGTATTTTTGTTTAATGGGGATGCTATCGCTTGGTCCTCTGAGCGACAAAGAGTAGTAGCACTTTCAACAACGGAGGCTGAGTACATTACATTGTCTAATGGAACAAAGGACGCTATATGGCTACGTATAATTATTTGTGAATTGGGTTTGAAATGTGATAAGGTCCCTCTGTACGTAGATAACCAATCAGCAATTAAATTGACAAATAATCCTGAGTACCACCGAAAAACTAAGCATATTGATGTGCGTTTCCACTTTGTATGGGATGTCTATGAACGTGGTGACATTGATATAAGGTACATTGAATCCAAAGAACAACTTGCAGATGTTCTTACAAAGCCTCTGCCAAAGCATCAGTTTAATTACTTGTGAAGCAAGGTTGGTTTGAGAGACAGCTCTAAATAAGTGAGAGTGTTGACATAATTTAGTTCTTGACTATGATGAAACATATGTAGTTGTTGTTTCGTCTCTGGCCTCTTGTGTTGTTGCACATGCGCGGTTTTTTTTCAGTTGCGTTTAACAGACTTGTAATGTTTGTCCATGTCTTTGTTGTCTCCAAAGTGATTAATTAATTTCAGTAGTTATTAGACAAAAGTCAATCAGTAATATATACTTGTTTAATGGCTGATAAAGTAAATAACAGTACAGTGAAGAAATAAAAGCTGGTATGCTTATATTTGAACAGTAATAGTTCAACACGTTTGGATAGTCTTTTTTATTATTTTTGTCTGCTAAATCATAAGCTAGATTGTCTATTAGAGTAGTACTGATGCCATGGTTCATGCGGACCATAATATCTAAATATTTTGACAACTCAAGCCTCTTCTTGATCTGTAAATACTTGCTTTTTATTATATGCACTATGGAAGTTTGTGCTTTCACCTTGTACAATTTTTATAGTGTATCTCCTTAATGTATTATAGGATAAACCATATTACTTAGTAATAGTGTGCAATGGTTCATCATTCACAGCTTGATTGACAGCACTTTTTAAAATTTCTGGAGGAATAGCTTCTCTGGCCTTAGTCACTTTTTTTCTTATGTAGGTACTTCTGAAGCATCTGTAAAATAATGAAATGAATAAATAATACCCACCTAGGACACTTTTAAATTTACAAAATCAAAATTACCTTAACCTTAATAACTTAGGTCATGTATCCCAAATTGGGTTAAGTATCCCTGATCTTCCTGGGTCAAGTGACCCAAAGTGCACCTTTTACATCTAACCTCCAAATATGGGCTTACAAAAATAACACTTATTATATCTACACCTAACCTATGGTGATATATAAATTATTTTACCTTTAAGTACAAAATTCTCAAAAATCGCACTTCACATCATCAAAAAGTCACTGAAGGAGGGCCAAAACAATCTTGTTGCCACTGCTTGAAAACTACAACAGACATATGAATTGGTTGTTCCCTCCAAAACATCTCCTGTTTAAGATCTTGCAGTGATGCTAATGCCAACTCACAGAAATTTCCCACTTCTGGGAAAAGCCACTGGGTTCAAGTATCCCAAGTTATCCATATTATATATAAAGTTAGATAGCTAAAATGAAAAAAGGTAGCTTTAAACTTAATTACATTCTATTGAATGTCAAACTTTGTGTAGTAGTTTTACATTAAAATTATTATTTTGGTTATGAATATAAACTTGTATGAAATATTGCTATAGGGACCATGCGTTGATGTGCGTGAAACTTGTAGTGGTATAAATGTGCAGCTCTAACGTTGGAAAACACAGACAATTATGTGTTAATTGATGTCATACATTTTTAAACTTAATTTTATTATATTAATTTTGATACAATGGATCGAGTAAAAAAGTGTCAGAGTAGGAAATAAGAGTTGTTGTATAGTTGTATGTTCAAATTGATATACCAAAACACTACGAGAAACATATAATTTTACAATTTTTCCGGTAGACCATGGGAGGAAGTAAAACGAAAAAAGTGGATTCAAGCTGTCAATAGAAAGAAATAAGTATTATTATTCATATTTTATTTTGTTCTGACTAATTCTTATTTACGAGAAAATCCAAGAACTATTATAAGAAACCAATCAATTTCAAAAGTTTGTTTTATTTGTAAATCATATTAAATTCGGCAGACAATCTTTGTAGTAGTCTGCTAGAGGAATCACTTACAGGTTAAATTTAATGTTTTTGACTCAATCATGATGAGTTACAACAAATGATAACGTACAAATTACAATAAATGATTTGCTCATTGATGTAATATAATTTATGTTTATTTGTAATAATGTATTACAAAGCACAAGCTAATTATTTGTTTGGTAAAATTTGATCACATAAACATGTTTATAAATTATTTAAAAATGTACTGATGCATTAGAACACTGAGGATTCTTTCAGTCTTACCATATAGCTAATTACATCTGAGAGGGATTTTTGATTGAATCCTGATGGGAATTATTTAGGGTAATTTGACTGAATATGAAAATTATAATATTTCCTTCAATAAAGGCATAAAGCCAAATGCAAGAATGAAATAAGCAAACGTGAAGAGTTAATTAGAAGTGAGATTTTTGGGTGGATTTTAGAAGTATTATTTACAATCGAAAGTGTGAGGGGCGTTAATGAGCAATCTCGGAGGGTATGTTCTTGCAGACTGTTCAAATCAATGCCATTCACCATTCACTTATTTCGTTATTGCATACAGTCTATTAAGTTTCAATATCGTTTTATTTCTTCAACTATTTATTATATAAAATGTCAATATTTATAATTTTAGTTTATATCGATTATCCACATCTTTGTGAGTAATGATATAATAAATTACCGATTTTTTAATATTTAACAAAAAAAGTTACATTATGGGTACAGTTTTGAGCATCGTCCCCTTCTTACTTAACCTCTCCAAGCTTTCATGTGCAAATAAATTAACATTTCGAACAATAGTGGTCAAATAAAAATGTGTCGTTTAATTTGTTTATCTGAATTTTGATTTTTGTGAGATGTCTGAATATTAAAAAATAAAATTAGATTAAATAGGCCTAAATATGATAATATTATCATTGGATTTGCCGTTTCCTTGCAAGTATAAATGGTAATAAAAATGTCTAAATGATATGTTGTTTAAAAAAATTAAAGAGTTTTATTTGTACCAGTTCTAGAGCACCATTTAAAATTTAAAAATACACATTCTCATTTTTGGTATAAATAATTTCTAAGGTTAAAGAGTTAGAAAAATCACTGGCACAAATCAATATAAAAGTACCCAACAACATAGGAGGGGTGATAACTGATATCTAGCAAAAGTGGTTTTTTTTTTCAACATTGGTCAACCAATGCAGAAATAATTCAGAGAAAAACTAACCTTAAAATTATAAAAAAGCAATTGCACACTTAGCTTTTGCAAAATTCTACCCTCAATATTTGTTACAATCCACTCTCGTAGAATATCTTTTGGTTAAAAACGTTTGTCATAAAATCTATAATTATATTTTATTCTAAATTCTCTTGACCAGAAATCTTTATAATAGGCTATTATTTTCCCACATATCACCTCTCTTGAAATCTTAAGGCATAATAAATATTGACACGTCAGTTGTAAAACAATCTGGAGACTTAAATTTATTTTTGTCATATAAAGCCATTGTACAGAAGTAAAATCTTAAAGATCTGAACAGCTGTTATAAAATTTCACACCGATCTGCAACGATCACAACGCTTTCTCATATTATGGCAAATAGTTCAACTAAAAAGCTTAAAAGCCTGATCAACCTCTACATAGTGTTTTGAGTAATGTGTCATAAGGGTGACCAAAACAGATCCAGAAATGAAATATAAATTCGGTAAATACAAAAATCAGTTCTTAACGAAGGTTGTCGAAATCATCGTCAAGGTAGGCCTAATTATTTAAAATAAATGAGAATGTCGTTTTTATTTATATGTAAGCCATGATTACTAAAAGCAAGGTAGCCAACTGCTACATCTGTCCAACAGAACTCTTGACAACACAAAATAAATTTAATAAACTGGTTAGGTGGAAGAGAAGGATAACACCTTAACTTCACCGGATAAATAAAGGCTATTATTATTATTATTATTATTATTATTATTACTAAACAAATAAAATAAACAGACAAATATAAAATGAATTAAAATTGTTACATTAGAGCAAGTGTACTGTAACAAATAACAATGGGTTGAACAATTACACAAACACATAAACGTTTGTTTTGGGGAGTTTGGGGAAACAGGTAAACTTGTAACGAACTAAATATATTACTAGATTACAAAGTTGAAAAGTTTATAGCTACATGAATTTTAAATTATAATTTAAAGAGTGCGCTGGAATAGCTAGATTAATATTACAATACAGGTGTTTTAAACAAAATTAATATAACCTTTTTTACGTTTATTTTGCGATATTTTAAGGTAACAAGTGTTTTATAGAATATTAATGTAAGATTTTATACAATATTAATATAAGATTTTTACGTTTCTTAACACGTTTATTTAAGCAATTTGAACAAAGCTTGAGGAAGTACAGGATATTTTCAGGAAAAATGTCGTTTATACGTTTTGTTTAAGGCGCTACAGCTTCTAAAAGAGAATTAGTGTCAAGAGCACAGAGTGGGGCCCTGATAGGGAATTCAATTCACTATCTAAACATATAAGTGTGCATAGGCCTAGACCCTTCAGATCTGAGCAATTTGACCAAAGCTTGAGGAAGTATGGGATTTTTTCAGGAAAATTCTCGTTTACACGTTTATTAAAGGCGATACAGCTTCTAAAACATAATTTGTGTCAAGACGACAGAGCGGGGCCCTGATAAGGAATTCAATTCTCTAACCAATTATATAAGTATGCATAGGCCTAGACCCTACAGATCTGAGCAATTTGACCAAAGCTTGAGGAAGTACGGGAATTTTTCAGGAAAATTCTCGTTTACACGTTTATTAAAGGCGATACAGCTTCTAAATCATAATTTGTGTCAAGACGACAGAGCGGGGCCCTGATAAGGAATTCAATTCTCTAACCAATTATATAAGTATGCATAGGCCTAAACCCTACAGATATGAGCAATTTGACCAAAGCTTGAGGAAGTACGGGATTTTTTTTTCCAGGAAATTTCTCGTTTACACGTTTTGTTTAAGGCGATACAGCTTCTAAAACATAATTTGTGTCATGAGCACAGAGCGGGGCCCTGATCGTCCCAATTATCAATTATTCAACAATATATTTATTCGCAGGCCTAGGCCATGTATAACTCCCAAATTGACCTAATAAAATAATAAATATACAGTTTTATTTTTATTTAAAGTTCTGTTTTAATTGCTCTTACATCAAAACATATTTTAAGTCTATTTTATTGGTGAATTTGTAAGATTTTAAGATCACCGGCACGCTTGTGTATTTTTTAACTTCTCGTAATTTCTACCTCATGTTTTGTACCACTGATTTTACCTTCCTTTTCCCCCCATTATCATTTTTATATAGAAATAATCATTTAACTATAAATGCTTGACTATGACAAATTCTCCCAACAATATATTTCTTCTTATTATACTTTCATATACCTTTTCATCCCGCGAGACTCTTTTTTCCCCAGCCCTGCCAAAATAAGACTCATAAGCTATAAATAGGTACCTAATAACTTTTGTATTATGACTCATACTCCTGTGCCAGACTAAGGGCAGAATCCGTTCCCCCCCTCCGAAACACAGTCGACACCAATAGTTCATAAAAATCTGCGGTTGTGCTTTCAGGAATCACATTTCGTGGACAGTCTGGTGACTCATGAATCCAACCCACTTTCGTAGCTAAAGCAATTGTAAAACTTCTATGTTTGGATAGAAAATTGAATTCCCTATCAGGGCCTCGCTTTGTACTTTTGACATAAATTCAGGTTTGAGCAAGGTAACGCCATAAAAAAGAGTGTAAAGGAGGATTTTCCGTCAAAAAAATCTCGTACTTCCTCAAGCTTTGGTCAAATTGCTCTGAACTGTAGGGTCTAGGCCTATGCACACTTATATTTTTGGATAGAGAATTGAATTTCCTATCAGGGCCCTGGTCTGTGCTCTTGACACAAATTCTTTTTTAGAAGCTGTAGCGCCTTAAAAAATGGATAAACGAAAAATTTTCTGAAAAAAATTCCTTACTTCCTCAAGCTTTGGTAAAATTACTCAGATCTATAGGGTCTAATCCTTTGCAAACTTATATGTTTGTAGAGAATTGAATTCCCTATCAGGGCCCTGGTCTGTGCTCTTGACACAAATTCTGTTTTAGAAGCTGTAGCGCTTTAAAAAACGTGTAAACGAGGATTTCCTTGAATAAAATCCCGTGATTCCTCAACCTTTGGTCATATTGCTCAGATCTGTAGGGTCTAGGCTTATGCACACTTATATGTTTGGATAGAGAATTAAATTCCCTATCAGGGCCCCGCTCTGTGCTCTTACAAAAAATTCTCTTTTAGAAGCTGTAGTGCCTTAAACAAAACGTGTAATCGAGAATTTTCCTGAAAAAAGTCCCGTACTTCCTCAAGCTTTGGTCAAATTTCTCAGATCTGTAGGTTCTAGGCCTATGCAAACTTATATGGTTGGATAGAAAATTGAGTTCTCTATCATGGCCCCGCTTTGTGCTTTTGACACAAATTCATGTTTGGGAAATGTTAAACCTTAAAAAAGCGTGTAAAGGAGAATACTTATTCTTAAAAAAATTACGTACTTCCTAAGTTTTGGTCAAATTGCTCAGATCTGTAGGTTCTAGGCCTACGCACACTTATATGTTTGGATAGATAATTGAATTCCCTATCAGGGCTCCGCTTTGAGCTCTTGATAAAAAATATGTTTTAGAATCTTTATCGCCTTAAACAAAACGTGTAAACGAGAATTTTCCTGTAAAAAATCCCGTACTTCCTCAAGCTTTGGTCAAATTGCTCAGATATGTAGGTTCTAGGCCTATGCACACATAGTTTGGATAGATAATTGAATTCCCTATCAGGGCCCCGCTTTGAGCTCTTACTAGTAAGAGGGCGACTATGATCGATTTTCCTCCAACGGAGAATGCAAATATTGTGATTTTGGAGTGGCATATTTATCGTCACCTCGTGTGTATGGGGACGTCATGGAATGCATTTCATCTAGACGTCACATAATATATCAGATTTGACGTCACCTTGTGTGTATGACTGTATGGTGACGTCACATCAGACTTGAATGAATTATAATATTAAGTGCCAGTGACTGACGTCATAAGATAATTTATTGTGCAGGAGTGTTTACAGTGACGTCATAAGATAATTAATTGTGGTTGGAGGGGGGTAGCTATTCTAGAGATATAATGACACGTCAGTGACGTCGATAGTATTGTGACGTCAGCCTGTGTGTATGGTGATGTCCCGGAATGCATTTGATCTAGATGTCACATTATATACCAGATTTAAATGAATTATAATATTAAGTGCCAAAGTACAGTTATTGCATTATGACAGTAGGACTTTTCATGTATATACCGTAACTAACAATACTCTACTCATTATGTTTTATGACTAAAATATATCATTTACATATTTGGAAAATTTTACTCTCAACTGAGTTAATATTCAGTATAAACATAAATAGGAACCAACTTGTTTTCGTGCGTTTCCATACTGCGAGTTTTTTTAAATGACAAACATAAGTTTTAAACAGTTGGAAAATTTAAATATCAACTGAGTATTCAGTGTAAACATAGCTATGAAATCTCTCTGGGTAAAATAAAACCAGTTTTTAAATGAGGAGAGACTTTAAAAGGTCAGTCAAGATCATTTCGTTTATACAAGTTTTAGTGTATATGAATTGTAGAAAATCCAACTCTGACTGTAATCAGTTAAAATGTTTGATTATTTATATATCAAATTAAAATAATTGAAATAAATAGACTAGATTTGAACATGTTTATCATCTATGAAAACTTTATTTCTAGAATATATTCTTATAAAAATTATTAACTACACAGAGGATGGCTTTATTAAACAACATTCACGATTAAAATTTATTTTAATTTCTAATTTCATAGACAGTAGTACGTTTGAATTATTAATGACGTCATATTTAATTACACACTAAAAAGTTATATTGCTCTTACTACAAATATATAATTTAAATGAGAGGGAAATATTACTAGAAATGAAAAAATAAATACAAATTTTTTCTCATTTAATTATAATTAAAAATATACCGATCACATATAATTGTTATATGAATACATAAAACAGCTCTTACTACAAATATATAATTTAAATGAGAGGGAAATATTACTAGATATGAAAAAATAAATACAAGTTTTTTCTCATTTAATTATAATAAAAAATATACAGATTTCACATATAATTGTTATATGAATACATAAAACAATTATGAACAGATATTAGTTAAAAAGTATAATTAAAGACTTATAATTATAAATAGTGTTTAGTAGTTACTTTTATATCAATTTTTAACCAGTATTAGCAAAGATTAATTATAAAGTGTTTAGTAGTCACTTTTATTTCAATTTTTAACCAGTATTACCAAAGATTAAAACTATTAACCGGACGGTACAATCCTAAGCTTGATAGAATTGTCATCCCCAATTCCATCATAAATTAATACAGACTTTGATTTATTAACAAGGTCAATATGCTCTACTGTACAGATGTTGGAAAACTTCTTAGGCAGGAAAAAGCCTACGATGTTATCTTTTAAATAGGCTTTTACATAAATAGCTCTATCGGGCTTTGTATCTCTTTCGTTAAAAGATAAAATATCTAGAATTGTATTCTGAGTTAAACTTCGTAAAGAAATATATTGAATGTCGGTCTTGGCTGAGTTGAAGTCGTTTATAAACTTGTGCATACCTTGAAAAAAATTCAAACAAATATATTATAGAAATAATAATAAGACAGAAAATTTTAAAAAATAAAGAAATTATAAATTACCTTGATTTACTCTGCTGTAGGTTTATCTGCACTCATATCAGACCACCTAGCTTGTAGGTTGGTCGTATGCGTCTCAGAAGTGACGGGTAGATAGAAGTCTAATGCCGTGTCTTCCCAATTGTGCAGGCACTCTAAGTGATTTCGATACCAGTCGCTTAAAACTTTGCAATAACGTTTTGACCCACAGGCGTATGACTTTTTAAAGTGAGAAAAGCATTCAGAACTACATTAATGTATCGTGCGTTCGATGCAGGACTCTTTTAGAATCTCTAATACACACGTGTAATTATTAAAACAATCAGTTATTCCAAGCTCTACGCATCTATCTCCATCAGAGTACTCTTCCAAAATTGATATATCACCAAAAAGCGATATAAAATGTTCTTCGCCGCATTTACAAACACCACGACGGCCTCTATTGTCCACTCTATCAAAATAAGATCTACTTGTCAAAAGATTACTAGATTGACGCTCAATATGCCGACGCTTAAATGACTGAAGGTGGCTGTCTAAACACGAGTCTTCAACTGATTCCATTTTACTAATTCTAATGGCTTAAATACACAGGCTATTTATTCTGATATTTCTAGATCTCAAGGTGAACAACATCTACTATCTATCTTTCTAATTAAGTATTCAACTTACATCTCACTACCAGGTAGCCATCGAGTCACGATTATAAAAGATCAAGGCGAAGCGTGTACCTTTCTAATTAGATATTCAGGTCGTTTCTGAAAGGTTAAAAACATTTGACGGATCGATGTTGAAATCAACACACATGATTCTGAAAGGTTGATTACATTGGTGTGTAGAAAGGTCAGCCACATCTGACGGAGTTACACATTGAGCTGTCGACATATAAAAGGAGAATTTAACTATACCAAGTTATCATTTCATTGGCATCTTGTCGGATGAAAAGAAGTTGTCACAAGAAAAAACTACTAGCTCTCGTATTTTGGCAAAAGTAAGATCAATTTTACTATTATTCTCTAGTGTTCAATTTATTAGTTAAACTAATATTTTATATATTTTTCTCTATACTTATTATTTATTTGTTTTTATTTTAAATATTTTTTGGGTGTGTTTCTCTTTCTCAATTTATTATTTAAACTAACAATTAATTTTCTATACTTATTATTTATTTGTTTTTATTTTAAATATTTCTTTGTGTTTCTCTCGAATTAATTATTTAAACAAACAATTAATTTTCTTTTTTCTTTTTTTAGTGTCTAATAAACCAACATTTATAACTGACGAATCTAGCGACCTTCTACTTCAGACATTAACAGACAACGTGAGCACATTTTTGAATATGACCCCCGTGCAAACACTGATGACTCATTTACTATAATAAGAGAGACAGGACGAACGTATACTAGGTTCAACACCTTAGGCAGAGATATTTTAGTTCGATTCAAGCCTTTGATTGCGAACGTGAGTCCACTGCATTATCTAATGACGTGTTTCTCTAGTCTATTAGCATATTTGCTTAGAGGTACGGCACCTTACGATTTAATTGGATTCACGGTCACGAACACGGAGAATAACCTTGATAAACCGGTCGGGGTTTCGTACCGTAGATGTGACCAAATTGATGTGAACAGTATTATGAATACACTAGATAGCTGTTGCCAGCGGCTTTGCTCGCGTGGAAGTTGATTATATACAAATACGAAAATATACATATGTATTTAGAGATTAATTTAAAATATTACGTTACGTTGATGACCATAACTTGACCTCAGATCAAAAATAATGCAAGTCCGATAGAAACTTTCACCCCCTTTTTCATCCCTTATTAAATAAAATTTCCAAAATTCCTGAAACACGTATTTATTTGTTTTACGTCAATAACCGAAATACAAAATTTTATTTATGTAACTTTCAAAATGACGGACTTTCATACATATTATCATNACATATTATCATCCCCTATTTTGACCCCTTTGGGGTGGAATTTTCTAAAATCCTTTCTTAGTGGGTGCCTACATAACAAAATGAATATACAGTCCGAATTTCATGCTTGTAGCCTTGATAGTTTGCGCTCGGCGA
Organism: Timema monikensis; assembly: GCA_902151445.1. Taxonomy (NCBI): domain Eukaryota; kingdom Metazoa; phylum Arthropoda; class Insecta; order Phasmatodea; family Timematidae; genus Timema; species Timema monikensis. Next base: position 17,647 of record CABFVZ010006004.1, read on the forward strand.
TGATGAATCAGTCAGTCAGTCAGTCAGTCAGGACATGTTATTTTATAAGTATAGATAGAGAATTGAATTCCCTATCAGGGCCCTGGTCTGTGCTCTTGACACAAATTCTGTTTTAGAAGCTGTATCGCCTTTAAAAAACTTGTAAACGAGGATTTTCCTGAAACAAATCCCGTAATACCACCGTCTATAATTATTTTCTGAGCGAATTTTTATTGGTTATATATTTGTTTTTCTTGTGGTGGTTATGGACGTGTAGGTTATTGTGAATGTGGAATAGTTCAGCCCAATACAAATATCTTGGTTTAGATACTTGATTTCTTTTTAAGTTGGCTTCAATATGTGGCCTAAGGACACGAATTTTAATATTGAAGGTGACCTGGTGGTCTAGGGGTAAGGTGTCAGACTTATATGCTGGCGGCCGGGGTTCAATCCTCGGTCCCGGCACAGATTTATCTGATTTCCAAGTCGGTGACCTGGCGGTCTAGGGGTAAGGTGTCAGACTTCTGTGCTGGCGGCCGGGGTTCAATCCTCGGTTCCGGCACAGATTTATCTGATTACCAAACCCTTCCTTCACCTCTGACAAGACATCTTGTGAATGTGGGGAATGCCAGGCCTCCACCGTGGTTTTGATTCCACGTTAAACTGTAGGTCCTTCATTTCATCTCACAATCACCCTACCATTACACATTAGCGTAAGTGCGTATAACCCGAACGTGTAGTAGGACGCGGTGCTAATAATAATAATAATAATAATAAAATTATTTAATATTGAATTTCCAAACACTTTCATTTCTGGTGCTATGGTTGCCAGTTTGTTCGCCTAATTTGATATAACAATCTAAATATTCACAAACAGATGAAATAACATTATTTACGGGGAAACGTATTTGTTCGGCTATCTTGTGAATTCTTGGCGGCTTTATTTTTTATTGTAAGGATAAGAATGAGCTGTTGCCATCTGGCGACAAAGAAAAGAGACTCTGGCTAAAGCAAAGTTTCGTTTCGAGTGGCAATTGAGGGTGGAATCCCCACGTAATTTAAATATTTACCAGCATTAAACATTTTATTATTTATAGTAGGTTTATTTCGTGGATTCTTCGTTGAAAGGATGGGAAATTAATTGGTTTTTCTACCTACGCACCGGAGTGGAATACATCAATAGAAAGCCCCAGGTTCGGTCTATGGCCCGGGAAAATTTGTTTTATATAATTCTCCACATTTTTTCGGATATTCATGAATTGTTAAACCAGGTGCATAGTTTCTTAAAATCACCAAATGGATCCTGCAATTTCAAATTTTTCACCGCCCCAGACACCATCAAAATTTCAAAATATGATTTTCTTGTTCAAAACCATAGGATCTTTTGTCATTGATAGGATAACTTATAATTAAATCTAGATTTTTATTTAGTTTCAATATTTTTTTTAACTCTGACAATAAGTTTAATTCATCAACATATTTTTTTTTTTAATTTTCCTTATATACTTACTCAAGAAGGAACTATTTTCAAATACTCGTTGTAAAGCCAATAATGTCATAAGACTGGATTAAAGTGTTTTATAAGTGTTTTTTTTACCTAACTTATATTCAAAATATTCAAAGATTAAAGTTGTCAGAGGGGTTTTATTAGGGAAACTATTCTAAGTGTCAGGTGGCAACATTATTCTATATTAATTGATAAAGTTGTAATTAGTATATTCATATTTTAGGTGAGTACTCACTAGCGAGGAAACATTTTGAAGTTGAATAGTACTCACATCAACAATAATATAACCATGTTCTTATTTATTCATTGTTTACCTTGGTAATACACTGTTATTTTTTATGGTTATTATTCATATTGTTGTTTATTTTTTATGGAGTCATATATAGTAAGTATTACAAAAATGCAATGTATTGTTGTGATCAACTGGTCATGAACCCCTGGCACATCGAGGAGGTTTATATAAGTTAAGACCGATATCTATAGAGCTACCCACAGGTCCCAATTTTTAAGATTCTCGTTTTTCTTTTAGCCATGGCAAAGATACTATCCCCCCTTCTGGTAATAATTTATCATTCTAATTTTTTTTTGCAATTGGTTAAATTTGGCGCCACATTTTTTTAAGTCTCTTAGTTTCTTAAATTAGCCGTAATATATTATTTAAAAAAATACATTAAACACTTTTTTGTAGTACCCACATTTGAGCAGAGGGATGGTAAAAAACCGCTTTGGAATCCAGTTAGTACACCTGATCAAGATTTGAATTTCAATTTCTCTGTCGTCAGCATTCTGGTCTAATGCGAGAGTCCCACGTTAGACCATGTGGCCGCTGAGGTGGGTAATATAAATGTTTCATCACACAAGCATAATACCTCACTATTTTTAAACAATAAAAGTTGTATTCACAAAAACATTGAAAGAAACCACTAAATCTGTCCCCTCACAATCAAGCAGACGACAAACTTGAGAATCACACTTTGATCATTGACAAAGGATGTGTTTCTTTTGTTCATCCAGTGTAGTATAAAGATCAATGGTACTTTCCTACTTTTTGCGTTTGCATCGAGGGAGCGGATTCGTTCACTCCCTGGCTGTCACAACTGTATAAGTGGCAGAAAATAACTGCCATTTCTCTCATGTTTGAGTGAGTGTGGCAGGTTAGAAAACTAAGAATAAAAAGTGCACCATTTTTGAATTAGAAATATTGAATAGATTTAACAAAATCGACTAGATTTGAGTTAACCACAAGAAAATGTTCTCCCTTAAAAAAATTCTTAAAAATAAATATAATTACAATTTTGGAGTTACTTGGTTGTAAACCTTTTTAACAACTATTATTTTTTAATATCAGTTTTCATATATAACTTTTTTTTAGCAAACAGTATATATTTTATGTGCGCAAAACGGGGTTTATTTAAAGTTAAAAAAATATTTAGGAGACCAAATGCAAATGTAAACTTAGGTTCAGTTTAATAATAATAAAAAGCATCATTTGCAAAAAATAAGATTTAACGTAGGTAGTGGTTTTGTAACCCATCCCCTTATTATTATTTAATAATAATAGTCAGGTTGATCACAAGAGAGTTTATTTTATTCAAAGAAAAACATAACAAGAAAAGCTCTAAGAGTGAGTGACCTGAATAGCGTTAGGCGCAGGAATTGAAAGCAACAATCATTGAACCATAATTTATGAAGCAGGCGGGACTCCTTCCCATGTTCTTAAACGGCGACATAAAACAAATCTTACAATCGGAAGCTAAATTGAGCTACGTACACATTCTATGAAAGTAAAAATAAAGGATTGCCAAAAGCACTAGTTCTGTTAAAGACATTTACTCGCCACCATCGGTGGTTCTCAAACAGGGAACAAAGAGTTCTTAACAACATATATCTCTCCGGCCGTTATTGGGCGTAATATAAACAACAATTATAAATAAATGCCACAACTGGCTGAATTTACGATAAATATAAAGCCCATATTGGAGAGCAAACCTGCCGACTCACGGCCCTACATCTAACCAACACCAAATAATCTAGCAAATAGTAACACTAATAAATTAACTTCGAATAAACTACAAAAGATATAACCATTTAAAATTACAAAATCGGCCAAGCAAAGTATAACTAAGATGGTGGTGCTCCGAAGCATAAGACCATCCGGGAAGCGGAAGAAGCATAAAGTACATATAATAAATAAAGAGTTTATCTCAATAAATCACAAAGTGACGTTAAATAAATTATTCGGTCATACCACATAAATATATATATATATATATATATATATTATCCATGACCCGCAAGCAATTTAAAGGAGACCTGGTACAAATAAGTCTTTAAATATGAAATCCTGAACAGTAATTTTAAATTGTTTAAGCCAAATGGAATTTTGATAGTACCGACGTAAACCTATTTTATCAACAAGGTATCTCACATTGTAATCGCAGAGTAATGTGTACCGGCATTACAGAACGATGCTCTATACATACCAGACAAAGTGAAGCCATGTGCTCTCATGGCACGGAACCAAATAAGAGAGAGATATACGGGATAGAAACCTTCCAAAATATACTCCAATAAATTATGCTTATTTCAAACGGCGCACTCAACAATATTCTGATAGTCTTTGAACAGTGTCGGTGACGCACACCCAAGCTACGCCTATCGTCTGTCTTTATTTTTGGCGCTGTGAGGGATGAAGCCAGCCAGGCCTCTCAAGTCAGTTCGATGTTGATAGTGCCGGGATGTTTGTGGAGTTGAGCGTGGCCAAGACGAGGTCAACTGGGGCCAGAGTGGTGAGCCAAACAATCTCTTTTTATTCTAAGTGTTTGTAACAGATTTATAGTTGCATGGTCTAACTCGCTATTCTTGTGTTTAACTGGATTACCGGTGAATCAAAAATATAGTTTTTCCCTCTATCTTTAAATGAGAACTTAAAGGATTGACAAGGTCTTTGTGTCGCCTCAGAGAGAACAGTTTGTTCCATTTGTTCATCGCTTATGCCTATCTGTAGTAATCACTAGTGTAGAACTGATCAGTGCAGCGTAGCGAGCAACCAGTGGAGCCGCTCAATGTTCAATGGAAACATGCTCCACTCGACTGTGGGGTTTTCCACAAATCCCTTTGAGTGTTACATTATAATTCAGTGCCGGTGCAGATGTTTGTGCTGAGCACACTGATCCAGTCGTCAAAGTGAATAATGGAGGAAATACATGTTTTATGATTTTACCATTTTGGAGCAAGTGTCAGAATAAAATGGATTGGAACCAAGAAAATTCTATTTTCTATTGTACAATATAGGAAGCAAATTATTTTGTGGGATCCTCAAGATCAACAACATTGTAATAGATTTTAAAACGCTGCGTTCACAACGTGTAGGTCCGACACTTCAGCTAGAAATGGGAAAAAACCGGAGCACTGTCGAGACAAGCATTCAAAGTGAGCATTCGCCGTGCGAAATCAGGAA
>CABFVZ010006005.1:0-12357 GCA_902151445.1 Timema monikensis
AACTCTCCATGCTATTACCTAGGACCAGGGTGGGTCAACTCTCCATGCTATTACCTAGGACCAGGGTGGGCCAACTCTCCATGCTATTACCTAGGACCAGGGTGGGTCAACTCTATATGCTATTACCTATGACCAGGGTGGGCCAACTCTCCATGCTATTACCTAGGACCAGGGTGGGCCAACTCTCCATGCTATTACCTAGGACCGGGGTGGGCCAACTCTCCATGCTATTACCTATGACCAGGGTGGGCCAACTCTCCATGTTATTACCTAGGACCACGGTGGGCCAACTCTGCATGCTATTACCTTTGACCAGGGTGGGCCAACTCTCCATGCTATTACCTAGGACCACGGTGGGCCAACTCTCCATGCTATTACCTATGACCAGGGTGGGCCAACTCTCCATGCTATTACCTATGACCAGGGTGGGCCAACTCTCCATGCTATTACCTAGGACCAGGGTGGGCCAACTCTCCATACGGGATGTAAGCCCTTTGAAGAAGATCTGGTGCAGGAAAAGGACCGTCTCACTGTTGAGGAAGATGGAGTTGACATCCTCATGAGAGCATGGTGGCTTCTTGGAGCTGGCCGCCATCTTGAACGGTCTCAGAAAGCACGACACCAGAACTTCCATCTGTTCCATGTATTCTTCCTCAGACTCGACCATTCGGAATACAAGGCTGGAATATTGTTCATTAACTTGCTTTACAGCATTGCTTTGGCTATCAATACTTTAACACTCAATTACGTTTCAATATTGGTGGTAGCATGGTCTAAGGCGTCACTCTCTCAATAGAATATACTGCCGATGATGGGGAGATCGGGGGTTTGAATCCTGGCAAGATGTACAGAGAGACGAAGAGCATTGCCAAACGTTGATAAACACTTCTGTGGTGCCATCTACCGTACAATATTGTAACGACGCAGAGAAAACAAATGGGCACACAGTATTAGGTTTAACTTTTCAAAAAGGAACAGGCTGGGATTTCACAACCCATCCCTACTCCCCAGGTGACCGATAGGGGGATGCTCGCCACCACCGGAGAATCCCAGAAATGGGGTCGATCAGGAGTGTCAGAGGTGGAGGGTAACGGGGAGGAACACCTAGCGAAGAAGGATAACATCTAGACCATATTGGAAAACTAGAATAAAGAGGGGAAAAACAACGTGTACTCCCATCAGGAAACAGGTTATTAAGATCCCGAAGGGAACACAAACTATGTTATTTAAATATAACGGGCGAACTCACCTTTATTTGTGATGAATGTAAGTAGCGATTATCATTATTAACATCATAATTATATTTTATTGAAAGTACTAACTCCACAAATGGTATTGTTGGTAAGGAACTATTTAATGTATTCACCTTCACCCCATAGAGTTTGGGTATGAATCCCAGCTTCCACAAACAGTTACAAATGGGATTGTAATGAACGTGGTTTGGAATCTGTTCATGTTTAATGTTCCAGGGACCAGGCAGGCTACCAGTGATTCATGATTCCTCTTGCGCATGCTCTCAGCGTGGGGAGACTTGATGTAGTGTACCTGTTCCTCTTGCGCATGCTCTCAGCGTGGGGAGACTTGATGTACTGTACCTGTTCCTCTTGCGCATGCTCTCAGCGTGGGGAGACTTGATGTACTGTACCTGTTCCTCTTGCAACATGCTTTCAGCGTGGGGAGACTTGATGTACTGTACCTGTTCCTCTTGCGCATGCTCTCAGCGTGGGGAGACTTGATGTACTGCTCCACAATCTGTTTCCAGCGACGGCGGCACAGCCACCCCCGAAAGAAGCTTTGTACTTTTTTGATCTTACGCAGCTCGAGAGTCTCTTGGTCAGGGGTGGTCGTCTGTGTGTTTCCCACCCCCGTCACCGCTCCAGGTGAGCTGGGGGCCGCTGCCAAGGCCCCACCCTCTGATGAAATGTAAGATGGTACCGGCCGCCATTCCTTTTTCAGGGCGCACAGCTGGAACCAACGTGAACATTTCTAAAAGAGTGTTGGACAATGAAGTCGTCTCCCAACTTACCGACGATAGATATGAGATGTGTCGGACCAGTAATTAACAGGTTTACTTCAAAATAAATACTATACGATAGCATTTACACATTCAAATTTGTTGGTCCTGTCATTGATGGTAATAAAGATATCAGTGTTTGAATCCGGCGTTTTTACCTCCAATAAAATGCGAGTATATTATAATTATATGGGGATAGTCCGGCCTACCATCAGCATGATCATTATTTGAGTTATATCTTATAGCTATCTATCCTAGGAGTGTACAGCTGTTTTATAAGCCTACATTGCTTTCTTCCACATCCGAGCCACAAGCTCTATCGTACTAACTGGTGTAGATGAAGAGAGTTATTCGGAGAAGATGGTAGGTACATACGAGTATTATATCAAATGGTAAGTTGCGGGAGTTAATCACGTGAGTGTAAGATTATTACAGTTGTTGAACCCACCTCGGCCCGTAGTTTCTTGATCTCTGAAGCTAGCTCTTCGCACTGCTGTGTATATTGCCATTTTGCTGTCTTCTCGCTCTCCACAATCTGCAGCAGATGAAGATGTTTCTGTTCTAACTCTTCCTTTTGGAGCAGCAGCTTGTTGAAACTGTGAACCCACAATGAGGCTTAGTGTGATATGTTCTAATGTTCATGCAGTCACCTAGCCTCCCCTCCATAGCTAGTTTACATGAGGCTTAGTGTGATATGATTCTAATGTTCTAATGTTCATGCAGTCACCTAGCCTCACCTCCATAGCTAGTTTACATGAGGCTTAGTTTTTTATGTTCCAATAATCATACATTCACCTAGCCTCTCGGATTGCCTCAATCCACGTCTTACAGTCTGACTCGGTTGTTGTCCTCAACTCGTATTGACGCTGGTTCTCCCGGCGGTACGAGATTGCGAAACAGTGCTGGAACAAACAAAGGCACATGTTGACGAAACAGTGCTGGAACAGACAAAGGCACATGTTGACGAAACAGTGCTGGAACAGACAAAGGCACATGTTGACGAAACAGTGCTGGAACAGACAAAGGCACATTTTGGGGGCTATATAGGCTACATAATGGCGTGATGGCCACTCGATAGTGCCACGGTGTCAGATCCACTCCCATCTGAAGCGGGCAGGAGCTCCATCTCACTCTAAGAATGAAGTGAATGAGCGGGTTGTTTTCCAGCTCAAACAACACAGCATCTCCAAGTAAGACGCTTAGAGCTCTTCAACAATAAACACAAACTATCAAGGTTACATTTTCCTTATTTTATTTGAGCGTGGCAATTCTTTTTTCCCGTTCATATCATACTCTCCCTCCTTTCTGAAGTTTTGATTATGATGATTATGTAAAGTAAATTGTCAATCTAAGGAAGAGCGCGCAGACAAACAATTTCAAGCTGCACAACTGTTTAGTTGGGATCATGTGCACACCAACGATTTAATTCCAACTAAACAGTTTAGTTGGGTGTGACACTCAACAGTTGACTAGACACGGAGGGAACTGCTGTTATTTGTGCCTTACTAATTAAATTTACTCGTAAGTACTGGGTTCATCCCCTAAACACCAAGTGTTTCTCTTACTCCCGAATGGAAATACACACGTTCGATAAATGTATTAGTTTAGTTGCCAGAAGACAGCAGTGACTTAGGGTAAGTAAAATAACTATTTAACAATACATTACAACTTATTATTTACTTATTTTACACAAAATTATGGTTATTTAAAAAAACTCACATTACATGTCGATGATGTCAGAATCTGTCGAAGGTGTGAAGCAGTAAACGAAGCTACTTAAATGTGAATCTTGTTGAGATTCTGGTCCGAATGACTGTTGTGTGTCAACACTGAGGGTAACAGATGTAAGTTGTCGGGATGTATATTGTGGAACTGGAACCGAACGGTATTCAATGAGGGTTGCATCTCAGCAGAACACATCGGGGGAGATCTGTATTTGTTTCTCATTGAACTTGAGCCATAGAGCTGTCTTGTTCATGTTGAGCCCGTACTTCGTCATCACCATCATCTACAGTAGCCCCATGGCTTCTTTGGTGCTGGCTGACAGATAAAACCTTTGAAAAGTTACCAGACCAAATTATGTATCCCTACACCGAACCACATGTGTTCAGCAGCTGTCAGTCAGCACCAAAGAAGCCACGGGGCTACTGTAGCTATTCGTACTCAATGTTTCTGCTTGTCCCTAGAGGTTCAAATGTAGGCAACAGGAACAACAGTTTCTCAAAACAAACATATTTTCGGCGTTTTGGTTCTTGTTGTCCGGATTTAGTATTCCGTTGAGCTTTCAACTCTCTGGAAAAATATGTTCTCAGGTTTTGATATCTTTTTTGTACGTCTTGACATAAGAAAAATAACAAATACTAGTTGTCCCAGCCGAAAAAATCACCTTCTTTTAAAACATTAAAACATAAAAAGTAAAAGAAAGAACTCAAGATTAATTTATCAATTTTTTCGTTTTAAAAATTAGATTAATATAAAAAGTAAAAGCTTACTGATGAAACTATGGCACCCATGTGTTGAGAAGCTTTACATGAGTGTTGAGCTGTTCTGGGACATTTAGTAATAAAAAATAAGTTTGTCAGCACAGCTGCTTATACAATTCTGAACCGATAGTAAAAGTTGAAGTTTTAATAGCCATCCGAGTGGATTTGCAACTAATGGTCATGATTTTAATAATAATAGCTAGTAAAAAGCTAGTTGACCTTTTAATTATACAAATCCTTCTTGAATATATAAAAAGTAGTTTAATTTCTGCCTGGACGCAATTTTAAAAATTCTGACAGTTAGTTGCAAACCCGTACGTCGGGACGAATGTACTGTTCAAATCAGTTCAGAAATGTAGGAGAGGTTATGGTGACAAACTTTTTAGTGTATTTGGACACGGGCTGTTCCTTTAATGCTCTTTCGTTCGGGTATTTAATTGGTGCAAGCACAATCAGAGGCATTGTACGTACAACTTGCGATCAGTTTTGGGAGATTTTGCAACCTTTGTACGTGCCCTCAAAGAACGAAGATGACCGGGTCAAAATAGTAGAACGAAGATATTACGCAAACAAAGTTGGGGGCCATTGACGAATTGTTAACCAGATAGTTGTGGTTACAAAAAATATGTTTCAATAGTTTTAATGGCACGGGTACAAGTTTGTATTTATAAATGTCGGATCAACAAATTATTCTTGATATTTAATCTCTCCAACATAGGAAAAGGACTTGAAGATAACCAACTAAATATACCAATTGTCAGAACGATACTAGAGGAACAATTATTCCATTCTATGTCGTCGGTGATGAAGTCTTCGCTTGTAATAATATGGAATTATACATCACAATAATGTACTATTCGCATTTGTATTCAAAATAGCGACATTATAAATGAGAGCGGGTAGTAAGATTCATTTGTTTAATGTTGCTAATTTGCAAGCTATGGCGACATCTTTCTACGTCTGTGTTTAAAAAGACAACCAAGTTTGGTCAACAGACCGAGAAGGAAATGTGCGCTTCCTTCCTGACAAGGAGTCGAGTGGGTAAAGTCTATGTGAACCTTAATCTCGAATGTCGGAACTTGTGTATATGACGTAATAGTCGAACAACGTGTCAAATATGAAGCACAAAACTAACTTCTAGAATAAGATATCAACCCTTTTTAATTATTATAAATTCAGGATAACAAACTTGGACCCGATTTGATCATGATAACAAATGTCACCCTAATGGTGGCGATACATACATGAATATATCAGGCTAGCTCTCTAAACGTTACAACTGTCCTTTGTTTAACTATAGATTTACTCATTTCTACCAACAGTGAAATCTCCATTTATAACATTGGCTTGGCTAAGCTCCAACACATATTTCATGCGATAATTAAATGTTATTTTAGATTTTAAAATCATAATACAGAAAACACAAACCAAACCAACCAATCGGAATAAAGTAATACAGAATAAAAACTATTCTCCCATTAAACGAAATCTCGCCCATTTTACCGGCAATTTTATTTTGGTTTGGTTTTGTTTTTAATTTTTGTATCGTCTTTCTGCTCGGGTAGTCTTTTAGTTAAACATGGTCGCTCTGTGCACTCAATTTTTGTTATTTTTTAACTTTGTAATCCGTGAAGTGGACTGAATCAATGCTGAGATAACAGCGAATGCACGCGTCACTGCCCCACGCACATTGAACCTAGGTTTGGGAAGCCGGGTACAGTCACCGTCACAACAAACATACCGCACGCGTCACTAGCCCCACGCACATTGAACCTAGGTTTGGGAAGCCGGGTACAGTCACCGTCACAACAAACATACCGCACTCGGGGAACACCGACTGGTGTTCTAGCCTCGATATCCCCGTCATCAGCAGTCAAGTCCAACACTAGAATGACGCCTTAGACCGCACGACCACCCATGCGCGACTAATAATGGCTATATTAGAACTACGTTTTAATAAATAAGTTTACTTTGAATTCTGCACATTGTTAAACAAGGTTTAGGTAAGTACTGATGGTCAAGTGGTATAAGGCGTCAAACTGACCTTTGCCTGTTGGTGGTATTCCCCATATTCTCGTCTCACTAATGTGGGTACATTTTTCTAACTATCCCTTACGTTTTCCCTTTGGCCGCCCCCAAGTTAAAACTACGACAGGCTCCAACCGGGATGTGAACCGAGATGGCAGGGAAACCCCAAACGATCCAGTGGTCCTGGCTTCGAACGAGGAACGTATATACGTCATCCTCATAAAAAACAAAACATGAGTGGGCAGTCAGGTATTTCTTATTAGCGTCGCAAAGCATCATGGGTCCACATGTGATCGGACCTCGCACAGTTGAACACAATATATGAATATTAGTTGATAATTACATCTGGACACGAATTTTAAATCTGGTCGCCTGGGTTCAAATCTCGGGTCGGGTGTGGTTTTTATCATTACTATCAGCACTGCGTCTTACTACCCGTTCGGGTTATACGCACTTACGCTAATGTGTAATGGTAGGGTGATTGTGAGATGAAATGGAGGACCTACAGTTTAACGTGGGATCCGAACCACGATGGAGGCCTGGCATTCCCCACATTCACAAGATGTCTTGTTAGAGGTGAAGGAAGGGTTTGGTAATCAGATAGATCTGTGCCGGGACCGAGGATTGAACCCCGGAAAGTCTGATACCTTACCCCTAGACCGCCAGGTATTCACACGGTTTTTATTTATTTACTAAATCACTCAATCTGAACATTCTTTGTTGTTTGATTAAGAATGTAGCTCAGAGCACTTGGTTTGAAACTCCCGAGAATAATAATGATCAATAAATGGAGTTAGGCCCTTCTCGCTTGCCAGAGTATCATCTTCACATTCATTGTATTTGATCGCCTCCCAGAGTCCTGAGGGATCAACAATACCTCCCTCCCTCTCCCCTGCCCTCATTCCCGAGGGATGGAATTCTAGATCAGGTCCACTCCCCCACCAACTTCCCCTGTGACCCTTCCCGAGTGGGAATAAACACATTCCCTTTATTGAGGAGTTCGTGGGTGGGTCATCCGCACCTTGGACTGACACAACCCTGGCAAGGGATACTCTCGCGTCAGCCTCGTCTTGTCTGGTTCACCATAGATAGTGACAGGGAGGTCTGGTTCACCATAGATAGTGATAGGGAGGTCTGGTTCACCATAAACAATGACAGGGAGGTCTGGTTCACCATAAACAATGACAGGGAGGTCTGTTTCACCATAAACAATGACAGGGAGGTCTGTTTCACCATATATAGTGATAGAAGGTCTGTTTCACCATAGATAGTGATAGGGAGGTCTGGTTCACCATAAACAATGACAGGCAGGTCTGTTTCACCATATATAGTGACAGAGGAGGTCTGGTTCACCATATATAGTGACAGGGAGGTCTGGTTCACCATATATAGTGATAGGGAGGTCTGGTTCACCATATATAGTGACAGGGAGGTCTGGTTCACCATATATAGTGACAGGGAGGTCTGGTTCACCATAAACAATGACAGGGAGGTCTGGTTTACCATAAACAATGACAGGGAGGTCTGGTTCACCATAGATAGTGATAGGGAGGTTTGGATCACCATAAACAATGACAGGGAGGTCTGTTTCACCATATATAGTGACAGGGAGGTCTGTTTCACCATAGATAGTGATAGGGAGGTCTGGTTCACCATAGATAGTGACAGGGAGGTCTGGTTCACCATATATAGTGATAGGGAGGTCTGGTTCACCATAAACAATGACAGGGAGGTCTGTTTCACCATATATAGTGACAGGGAGGTCTGGTTCACCATAATATAGTGACAGGGAGGTCTGGTTCACCATATATAGTGATAGGAAGGTCTGGTTCACCATATATAGTGACAGGGAGGTCTGGTTCACCATAGATAGTGACAGGGAGGTCTGGTTCACCATAGATAGTGACAGGGAGATCTGGTTCAAGGTCCAGGCTGGGTGTGGTCTGTTTTTATTTGAATGCGGGTACATTTTCTCTAAACTATTACCTCCATATCTCTAGCCCATTAGTGTAGCTAAACGTGGATTACCCGGACGGGTGGTAAGACGTGGAACAAGAAATAATAACACGAACCTTGGTAATGATTACCACAGTCTAACCGTCCTTGGAGTCGAACCCCCGCGCGTTGCTTCAGGTGCCGTGATCACGGTCAACTCAATGTTCACGCAACAACTCTAGCAAAGTAGCCAAGTGAGTTTAAAGTGTAACTGTCCAGCAGTAGGAGAACAAACAGGGGAGGTGGAAAAGCCAATCCATTCCACGCTCCTATAACAGTTACCTTTCGTTTCCCGGACATTTATCTCTTAATGATCAACAGAAATATGTGGAAGATGTCAACTGTTTAATAATGTTGATAAATCTATATATGTATAAAAGCATAGAACATAGTTTAGTGTTCATTACAGTAAACAACAAACTCGTGGAATGTTAAACTATGTTTACAAGTCTATATATGTATAGAGCCATAGAACATAGTTTAGTGTTCATTACAGTAAACAACAAACTCGTGGACTGTTAAACTATGTTTACAAGTCTATATATGTATAGAGCCATAGAACATAGTTTAGTGCTCATTACAGTAAACAACAAACTGGTCGCGAGGAGATGGCCGGACCTAAGAAGGCGGTAGACCCACAAACAAACAAACAAACAAACAAAGGAAGCACTAATGTAAATATTTGTGTTGTTGCTCGCAGCAGGGTTTGAACACGGGATACCCTTCACGTAACGTAACGTAACGTAACAGTCTTACGTTAAGTCGCTGGAGATCCCGACATGAGCTCGATCCATAATCTCGAGTCCGGCAGCTGTCAGGTAACAAGGCGCGGGGCTCATTCATGACGTGTGTGATGGGGCGGAGCACCCTCGGATAGCAAGTGATGTGGGAAATTGAACCCCTGGTGAGGTGGCACGTTCACACTCGACTGACCTCCCCCCCTCCTCCTCCTTAAGGAGGGACGAACACACTCGGTACGCCGGGCTGGGATTCCAACCACAACCCACCCGTCACACAAGCCTGACGCCTTGGTCCTTGGTGATGTGTCAGGCAGTTCCTCCCTCGCAGTCACGTGACCGTGGCACTTGTCCGGAGTGAATCACCAAGGCTTCACTATCGCAAACCGGGTGCACTTCTTCTAAATCCGACCTTCCTCCTCCCAAACACGGTAGAGTAGTCAATACACCTACATATAAAAAAATAAACTAAAACAATATTTTACGTATTCTGGCCAAAAGATCTTTTTATTTTATTTTCACCCAGCGAAGAGAGAAAGTATTGTGATCGTCAAAAAAATAGAACCCAAGATTTTAATAAACGTAGACGTTTCACGACCCCCGGAAACCAAAATATCTAACCCTAAATTTAAGAGATAAAATCGTTTTTCTCAAGGCTCGCTTCAAGGATTTTGATGTATAAACACTCTTTATAGTTATAAATAAGATAGCATGAGAATTAATTTTACAACTATCTTATCATTTCTCTACAACTATTTGATACAAACTATCTTATCATTTCTCCACAACTATCTGATACAAACTATCTTATCATTTCTCCACAACTATTTGATACAAACTATTTTATCATTTCTCCACAACTATCTGATACAAACTATCTTATCATTTCTCCACAACTATTTGATACAAACTATCTTATCATTTCTCCACAACTATTTGAACAAACTATTTTATCATTTCTCCACAACTATCTGATACAAACTATCTTATCATTTGTAAAGTTGTATTATTATTACAGATACAAATCTTATAAAACTAATAATTTATGAGCTATAAGCAAATATAAATGCTTTTAGTTCAGGTTTTTGAGAATGAATTCTATTCTGCTGCTCTATGGTGGACAAAGATAAACAACAATGTAACAATGTAACAATGTATCTATTCCCTATTGCCATGGAGTGAGCTAAGTTGCAGTGTAAGGTTTCATTTATGTTCTTTGGTGTAGTATTTATAGAACAATATACGTACATATTACTTAGTTTCACAAATCTTACTAGCTTTTAGTACTTGTCTATTTTAAGATAAGAGGGAGACAGTCTGTAAGGCACACCGTAATATTTATTTTAAAATACTGCCCTTCTCTCCCAACTTACACACATACTTTATAAATTAGATTCAGCGTACTGTAAATTCTCTGATGCATTTTACATGAACCCTAATTCGAAGTCAATTGTATGCTCATTTGTAAACATATTCCCATTGCTCCAAACAAGGACATATCGTCTCTCCGTAAATCTCGCAGTCTGCTATCATATATATTTCTCTCTCTAAGAGGCCTGACCGGGCGAAACAAGACGGAATTAAAACAGACAAGTGGAGGGGGATCACTTTGTCAGGAGGACTTAACTACGAGAGATGAAGGCCGGTAATTAAGGCTCGCCGGCTCGCAAAGTTGGCAAGCCGACCCTAATCCTGCGAATATCGTGTCGCCCGAGACAGTGCGCCCACACACTCTCTGTCTCTCTGTCTCTCTGTCTACAGACAGTAGATTGAACCCGCCGGGAACTCAAGTCGGCACTATATTAGCTTTTTTAAATTTTGTAAAGTTTCACATGTTACTAGCGGTGGTATATTTGTGTAGCTAGGTTGATAATTTTGTTTTTGTTGTTGCCTGTTTCAATAAGTCTACTTGACGGAACGCTTTTTAAAAATGTATTTTTAATCTCGTGATTTATTTGTGCTTTACTCGCTCGTCACAAGAATGAGTTTATGTAATTATCAGCCTAGTGTGACGTAAGTCAGATAAAAACACCAATAGTATGAATGGACAAAAGTCAACCAATCTCCCAGTATAACAGGGAAATGACCCGCTTCGGTAGCCGCATCGTCTAAGGCGTTACCCTCTCAGTAGATTAGACGGGGAGATCAAGGTTCGAATCCCGGCTGGATGAGTTGAGGGAGGTTTCCAGTAAATGACCTCTTAATGATAAATTGGTCTGTCCACCACGGGGCTGCCCGTGACCTGCAAACACTTCCTGTCCAGTAATCAGACCTCTGGAATGTCTCAACAGACATCAGACTCCAGGACACACAGCTAGCCCTAATAGAAACTACATTAAATATTCAAGTGTGATACAGAGCTCGTGTGGACTTGATGCATATTTTGTTATTAGTTAAAAATAATAGGTTTACAAAGGAGGGGGGGNTACAAAGTGAGGGGATCGCACCAGACACTCATTTCCATACGCAAATTGACATGAAGGCAGGTAGGCAGGCGGGGGTTTTCCCTCCCTCCTCCCACATGAGGCATGTATGTGTGATCAATCCAGCTCCCCCTTCCCCTGAGTGTTCGCGGTCACAACTGACACGAGGGGGGAGCTAAACTACATATTAGCTGCCAAAACTACGGTACAATTTTGGTACGAAGGGCCTTATAGGTAGCTCTTTAACTGTTCTACTCCCCTAAGGTAACAGTTTACTAGACCACTACGTTAATTGAATATGACTGTACCGATGTCTGTTTCTGGAGACAACATCCGTGTATCAGTTGAAACATCTGGACCTGTTTCCGGGTGCTTCGAATTAACAGGTCAGGGTTTGATTCCCTCTCCTAACACGAGAGCAATAAGATACACAGAATCAGGTCGCTCAAAGATTAATTCTACTCTAACTTCTCAGAATAGCACATGTCTAACTCAAGGTATTATATAAGGAATAGCACATGTCTAACTCAAGCTATTATATAAGGAATAACATACGTTTAACTCAAGCTCTGTCGCTTTATTTGATGAACAACCTCCAAAGAGACTGCGCTAATTGGCCCATCAATAGCCTCGTGGAAACTTAGAGAATGCTTGGGGCCAGGAACACCCCCCCACCC
>CABFVZ010006005.1:12553-23381 GCA_902151445.1 Timema monikensis
CCCCCGGCGTGCCTAGGAACCGAGCGAGGATTTCCACACTCGGAGGAGGAACGAATCAATTTCAGGTTATTTTCCGATCGCAAGTCTGAAATCCCGGGTGGAACTCCATCAACAAAGGATCCTAGCCAGGAACTACTTTTCTCTTTCTGCTCGTTGGATTTTGATTCAATTTTAAGGGGGTGGAATAGAAAGAAAGGAGTGATAGTGCCTAGGGGTTGTGAGGGTGGGAGAGGGGGATAAAAGGGACGATTGCAGTATAAATTGATTATCAGACATACAACCGGCTTATTGGATAAATCTTTCCTACTTTTCTTTTTAGATTCTTTGGCGACGGAATTCTTCTTTCTTTCTTTTCAATTCGTCGGTGTTTACCATTTGCTTCAAGAGTCTGGCATATAATAATAATAATAATAATAATAATAATAATGCGTAATTGGTTGACGATGCAACGAAGTAAGGCCTATAGAAGGGATTATAAAACAATTCTTTGATACTAGTTGTTAAAAAGAATTTTCAATTATTTTACTTGTGAAAATCTAATGTTCTGTATAGATTATTATTTTTTGCGTTTTATAAGTTGTTTGTTGTGTAATGTTTAGTGAAGAGGTCAGTTTTTTTTATAAAAACTTTAAAAATAAAATAATGGAATAACTTTTAATTTTCAAATTATTACAAAGTGTTTAACCTCATAAATTATTTTTCATTTGTGAATAAAACATAGTTTTGGTTTTAAAATATGAAACAAGTTACCAGTATAATAAAAAACTAAAATATTATTTACTCTACGATATTTTTGTCAATCATAAACAATTACTAATCATATTTCTCTAAAGACAAAGTATGATTTTACTATTTGTTATATTTGTAAAACAAAAAGTGGGAATGTGAACTTTATTTATCAATGTTAATTATTCTGCACAAAATACAGTACACCGCCTTTATCTTAATATTCTAAGATTTCCGATAATAAACTATAACTATCCCTCTTGATCAATAAACTATAACTATCCCTCTTGATCAATAAACTATAACTATCCCTCTTGATCAATAAACTATAACTATCCCTCTTGATCAATAAACTATAACTATCCCTCTTGATCAATAAACTATAACTATCCCTCTTGATCAATAAACTATAACTATCCCTCTTGATCAATAAACTATAACTATCCCTCTTGATCAATAAACTATAACTATCCCTCTTGATCAATAAACTATAACTATCCCTCTTGATCAATAAACTATAACTATCCCTCTTGATCAATAAACTATAACTATCCCTCTTGATCAATAAACTATAACTATCCCTCTTGATCAATAAACTATAACTATCCCTCTTGATCAATAAACTATAACTATCCCTCTTGATCAATAAACTATAACTATCCCTCTTGATCAATAAACTATAACTATCCCTCTTGATCAATAAACTATAACTATCCCTCTTGATCAATAAACTATAACTATCCCTCTTGATCAATAAACTATAACTATCCCTCTTGATCAATAAACTATAACTATCCCTCTTGATCAATAAACTATAACTATCCCTCTTGATCAATAAACTATAACTATCCCTCTTGATCAATAAACATTCCAATTAATTTCAACGGACCGTTTTGGTGCCAAAAAACCGTTTGAAATATTTCTCAGCCTAGTTGACTATTTAAAATAAAATAATTTCAGATTATGGTCCACTCAGAAGTGTCACAGTTATAATTAAAATACCTGAAAAAGCAAACAAAACAATTAGATTTAATGAAATCACGGAGAACAGTTTTTAATAAGAAAACATTCAACATCTGTAATAGTTTGTTATTTAAAAGACTGGGATGATATATTTCAACGACCATTTTTAAATAGTGAAATATTATAAGATTGTCAACTGTCAGTTTATAAAATCAGTTTCTAATTAAATGTAAATATTAAGCTACTTTGCTTAAATCTCGAGCTTAAGGTGGTAGGTAAGGGACAGCGAGTTAAGGTGGTGGGTAAGGGACAGAGAGTTAAGGTGGTGGGTAAGGGACAGAGAGTTAAGGTGGTGGGTAAGGGACAGCGAGTTAAGGTGGTGGGTAAGGGACAGCGAGTTAAGGTGGTGGGTAAGGGACAGCGAGTTGAGGTGGTGGGTAAGGGACAGCGAGTTGAGGTGGTGGGTAAGGGACAGCGAGTTAAAGTGGTGGGTAAGGGACAGCGAGTTAAGGTGGTGGGTAAGGGACAGTGAGTTAAGACCAGTATCTTTTAACTAAAGTAAATAAAACAATTATTCAGCATTACCGAGAGTTTAACTTTCTACACGTGATGATCTCAACAGTTTTTGAATATCTGTTGTGACGAACACTTTTTATCTTAATAAAAAGATCTTGTTCAAAGTTTACTAAGTTCATGACAGATATTCAACAACTGTTCATGTCACAAAGAGGAGGGAATTAAACTCTATATTTCTAATGAAGCAATATTTTATTTTGATAAAATATTGTATTGCTACAAAAACTGTAAAAATGCTGCCTTTATTTCGCATTCCTTTGTCCCCAATGTAAATCACTGATGATAAAGGAAGGAAGTGTGAAGAGCTTTCAAAACGTGTCGAAAGCAGTTTCACGAAACAAGAATTGCGAGTATCGTGCAAGATAGTCGATCATAATATCGCAGATATGATCTGACAAGAGTCGAGTGTGTTTGACGGCGTGGGTCAAGGCCGTGGGCCGGCCCACCTTCCTCTCTGGCGACGATACCTCCTCCCAGTTCATCCTTAGCGGCTTCCCTGGCTTACTTTCAAAAAAATCTCTGACTGTTTTGTTGACTCTGCTCTTCAGATGAGAAAATAGAACACAAACAGGAATCCACATCTGCTCTGGCAAAACGAATTAAGGTTCAGATATACCGAGCCACATTAAAGTGGTTCGCTCGGAAAATAAATTAACCGTTTTAGAAAGAAAGCAAGAGAACATTCTCCCTAACTAACTCACTTATACAAAATGTTTGTTCTGACGGACGAGAAGTAGTGAAGTGGGTAGCAAAGCGAGTTGCTAGTTCCTGTATCGCGTTTGTTGAATCTAGGGGAGTTAGCTCGCTCTTAACCGCCACCATCTAGGCTCCACTCAAACGGACGAAATATTGTTTTGTGAGTTTGGAAAGTTTGTGAACAGCTTTGTCACCACATTATATTATATAGCTTGACTTCTGACCTCTCTACTACCAAGAGCACACAGTGAGCTGTGATTGGTTGAGATAGCGTCATGGCGGGGAACTTGTCTTGGTAACCTCGGCGAGACAAGAAAGAATACCCCTATGTGTGTGACCTAACCAGGCTCGCCCTTAGAAAGAGCGGGGCATCTGTGGGCTTTGAACCCCCGCCCTACTCTCCATTAAAAATAAAGATCCTTACTATCTTATGTTGGGGGGGCCTTGGCCCCAAGACATAAAGGAATCTCACCTCCCCCCTACCCCACATTTTTGAGTATTGTCTGGTTCGTAAGGCCCCCCCCCCATAACCTTACTAGAAACGTTTAGAAAATACAAAAAATATTCTTTTACGGTCAACTTTAATATAATTACTATTTTACAGGTATTGTGATATATCCAAAGTGACAGCTGCAGATTACATGACTTGACGTATGAATGTATGAAAACTGATTTAGTAAACATTTCAACTGACAAACAAGCTTTTATCAATCTGGATCGGACCTATGACCTATTTCTCTTAACACAACTGTTGATTCATCTCAGTGAATGTTGTAGAAATAGATTAGTTCCTGGTTATAACTGCCAGTGGTTGTCGTAGAACTAGGCTAGTCCCTGGACCCGGGTTAGAACTGCCAGGGAATGTCGTAGAACTAGGCTAGTCCCTTGTTATACTCCACAGCCAGGATGAAAGCAAGCTCTAGAGCGACTCGTTCCTCCGTGGGACGAGGTTGTTGATTCTGCGGTTACCATGGAGATCAACCGTGTTCAGAGTCCGGAGACCGGATGTTCACCAGGCAGGCACAGTCGATAAACAGGAAGTGAGCGAACCAGGAGGAGAGAAGCAAAGAGAACGCACAGTGTATTGTATAGAAGAAGAAGGAAAGAGAGAGAACATAGCAGTAGTAGGCGTCCTAAAGAAAGACGTCGTTTCCAAGGAGACGCCATATTCCCTCCCCGTGAAGGCGTCGAGCGATGTCAGCGGATGATGAAAGGTCGGGGAAGTGTTTTCATTATTTATATGGAGCTCTGTTGTTCCCCAATATCTGGAGCTAGCAACAAGTGCACTCACATGATCACGTGGCTAGCTGGGAGCACCGGAATATTGCAACGTGCACTCTTGAGGAGAAACGACCAGATCCTCCAGCGGCTCAGACAGGCCTTGTTTTAATATTGAAACTGTATTTTAAAAATTTATTTCATCTGTCTACGATCAAAAGTGTTTCAATTTTTAACTCTCACGAGTTTTACGCGCAGTGAAATGTTTAGTATTGATACAGATAAGAACGTGGCATACACTTAAAATATCTCATTTAGATTTGGTCGCGCTTTGTTCCAACTTGTCAGTGGTTTTCTGAAATAAAATGGTTCTACCTTGCTTGGTTCCACTATGGCGTGTAATATGTCAAGGTAAGACCGCCACAAGCTGCCACAAGCTGGCAAGGTTACATGATCTGTCTATCTATCTATCTATCTATCTATCTATCCACGGCTGTCAGGCGCGCGTATTGATCCAGATATGTATATTTTCAAATAGTGATTGCTCACATGTTACCGACTCTCAAATCACTGTTCTATACAATTACACACGTACCTGCATTTGCGTGGAGGGAGAGGGGAAAACACCCCCAACCGAGATTCGAACCTTGACCGACGATCCTGTTCACTGTGAGCCTGACGCCTTAGACGACGGGACAGCAAGTGTGGGTGAAATGTATCTAGCTCCACGGACAATGTCGGTCTATTCTTGCTCTGGGTTCCAATGTTTATTTTGACCCCCGAGGTAATAGTTTGTAAAGTGACTTTGTCTCCGAGTTGGTAACTGTATCAGCGCATAAAGGGACTAACTGACACTCATTTCACTCTGATGCACTCTTATGAGTGCTCAACACTCAACACTGGAATATGTTTACCCTGGCTGGATCATTCATTATTTATTCATTTAAATTCTTTGTTCTCAGCACCGCGTCATACTACCCATTCGAGCTATACATCTATGGATGAGGACGGTATAGTTTAGATGAAGTGTACCCCCATTTGAGTGTAGATAGAGAGTGTGAAGCCATTTAGGAAAAAACACCTTGAGTACACTCGCCCGGGGTCGAACCAAGATCTTCCCGTCATCGGCAGTCCAGCCCAACACGAGAGTGACGCCTTAGACCATGTGGTCTCCGGAGCGGGTTTGTTAGATTAGAATTAATGTAGACAATGTATATGTCAGATAAATTACAGTTTTATAAGCATTTAAAATATATCCTGACAATTATTTATTCATTTAATAATTTTAATAATTAAATGGTTGAGTAATTACCGAGCCAATAATGAACGTGTACAAATTGCTCCTCTCTCTGTTATAAATATTGTGTCTTGTAAAAGTTGTAATGACTTACATTTAGTTATTCTAATGTAAACATAATATTTCTGATACTTTGACCGGTGTAGGGACAATCTAACAAGAAACTAGTCCCTTGGGTCAAACAGGCTCATCACTAGACAAACAGGCTCATCACTGGACAAACAGTCTCATCACTGGACAAACAGTCTCATCACTAGACAAACAGACTCATCACTGGACAAACAGGCTCATCACTAGACAAACAGACTCATCACTGGACAAACAGACTCATCACTGGACAAACAGGCTCATCACTGGACAAACAGACTCATCACTGGACAAACAGTCTCATCACTAGACAAACAGACTCATCACTGGACAAACAGTCTCATCACTAGACAAACAGACTCATCACTGGACAAACAGGCTCATCACTAGACAAACAGGCTCATCACTGGACAAACAGGCTCATCACTCGACAAACAGGCTCATCACTGGACAAACAGGCTCATCACTGGACAAACAGGCTCACCACTGGACAAACAGACTCATCACTAGACAAACAGGCTCATCACTAGACAAACAGACTCATCACTAGACAAACAGACTCATCACTGGACAAACAGGCTCATCACTGGACAAACGGGCTCATGACTGGACAAACAGGCTCATCACTAGACAAACAGGCTCATCACTAGACAAACAGGCTCATCACTGGACAAACTGTCTCATCACTGGACAAACAGGCTCATCACTAGACAAACAGACTCATCACTGGACAAACAGACTCATCACTGGACAAACAGGCTCATCACTGGACAAACAGTCTCATCACTGGACAAACAGACTCATCACTGGACAAACAGGCTCATCACTGGACAAACAGTCTCATCACTGGACAAACAGTCTCATCACTAGACAAACAGTCTCATCACTAGACAAACAGACTCAATACTAGACAAACAGGCTCATCACTGGACAAACAGGCTCATCACTGGACAAACAGTCTCATCACTAGACAAACAGACTCATCACTAGACAAACAGACTCATCACTGGACAAACAGGCTCATCACTGGACAAACAGACTCATCACTGGACAAACAGACTCATCACTGGACAAAACAGACTCATCACTGGACAAACAGGCTCATCACTGGACAAACAGGCTCATCACTGGACAAACAGGCTCATCACTAGACAAACAGTCTCATCACTGGACAAACAGTCTCATCACTAGACAAACAGACTCATCAGTAGACAAACAGGCTCATCACTGGACAAACAGGCTCATCACTGGACAAACAGTCTCATCACTAGACAAACAGACTCAATACTAGACAAACAGACTCATCACTGGACAAACAGGCTCATCACTGGACAAACAGACTCATCACTGGACAAACAGACTCATCACTGGACAAACAGTCTCATCAATAGACAAACAGACTCATCACTGGACAAACTGTCTCATCACTGGACAAACAGGCTCATCACTAGACAAACAGGCTCATCACTAGACAAACAGGCTCATCACTAGACAAACAGGCTCACCACTAGACAAACAGGCTCATCACTGGACAAACAGTCTCATCACTAGACAAACAGACTCATCACTGGACAAACAGGCTCATGACTGGACAAACGGGCTCATGACTGGACAAACAGGCTCATCACTAGACAAACAGGCTCATCACTAGACAAACAGGCTCATCACTGGACAAACAGGCTCATCACCGGAAGGTACCTACTATTAACAAATTAGTAAATTGTCGAGTTTTGGAAATGAACAAATATCCATATTCGCTTGTCAGCGTATCCGGGGGAAAAACCGCCTTTGTCCACTTTGTTGCTTGACCCAGTCACAGAGTTTACCAGCTTTGTTTAGAGTTTACCAGTTTTGTTTAGAGTTTACCAGTTTGTTAACACACAGCCACACACTAACGAACAGCACAGAGATAAATAGCGTCTGCGATCCACTATGCTACCGGGCTATTCACATATTTATAAAAAATAAATAAAGATGAGAAAGATAGAATTTAAAACCTGCGCCTGTATTTGCATGGACAGAGAGTAGAAAAACCATTCAGGAGAAAATAATGCCTCAATACCCAAGCCGGGATCTGCTCATCGACCTCCCTGTCAACGTAACACCAAACAATACGAACGTCTTAGTCCATGCGTCCAATGACGTGCATTTGGATCCCCCAGGTCACAGCTATCGGTAGTCAATTTGAAATAAAAACAAATATAAATGTCTTGAAATTTTTACACGTGATACTCTGTTCATATAAAAATAGTGCACTTGATCAAGTCAATAAACTCCCTCGGTCAGCTCAAGGCCATGAACATTTAGTTCAATAAGAAGAATCTAATTTTACCTGTGACAGCTCAAATTGTAAGTTTGTAAGTTGTAATATCGCCCCCGGCCGTCCCGACACAATCAATAACTACATGAACATTAGCTATTGTGTTACCATGGAGATACATGGCCTTGAACCACGCGGGGTGTTCCGAGTCTTCTATCAGCTCGTTTGGAACAAACTGAGCAAATATAAAGTATTGATGATTTCTCCACCCTACCGCCACTCAAATATTGATACATTTCCTATACATTTTACCCTGCTCATCTCCACCTGATTTGTGTAATTATGTGGATATCCTGAACGGGTAGTAAGACGCGGTGAACACCAGCAGACCGGGCCAGACGACTGCTCTGAGTAATGATTCTCTCAGCTAATTACATATTTCGGAGCCATTGGACGAGTGTTGTCACACGAGCGCGCTGGTCGATACGGCTCGACCATCACGCCATACGGTCTATTACGGCAGCCACGACAATACGGACCATTATTTATTTACCGGGTCCAGGCTACACAGGACGTTTATAAATGGCGGCTAAGAAACCTAGGTTAGAACGCCTCGTACCTAGGCACATGTGGTCGTGTGAAGTGTGTTTAGCCTGTGATTCCTCACGTCCCGACTATCCGGGGTTTATCGCAGCAGTGGTTTGTGTTTATAAGAATGAAGCGTGGCACTCAGAATAGAACTGAAGAACAGTCACTCTGAATGTTTGGCAACATTAGCAGGTACAATAACCACCCCTCCCCCTCGACCGCTAATTAATGTCCAAGATAGTACGTGACTCATTTACAAAATATCCTCATAACTGGTTTTTTATTGCTCTCCATAAATTACACAAGCCTCCCCCTTAAGTTGTGTTAATGTCACCTCCAAAATGTTGTCATCTCGGTTAATTATGGGGTGTTCAGTGAAGAAGGGGGATGGGGGGGGTGAGATATGATGGGGTGAGAACAGTTGGGCCGTCATGCACAAAGGAGGCTGCGTCCCCCCCCCCTTCCCCTCGTCTTAACAACGGGATTTGTAAATGTGGAGGTATGAATAGTAATGACGACGACTTGTGACATCGACTGACTGCAACAAGTTTTGATTCCGATATATTTCTCTAAGGTCGAGTGGTTAGACACCCTCCTCCCCCCGCTTGGAAAACTGATTGGTTAACACATCTGACATTGGGAATGGACTTTCCAAAACTTGTGTGTCTGTCATCTCTTCAGACGAATGACGGTGCATTGTATTCACGTCCCTTCCCTTTGATATCACGGGTTAGATCATTTAAGCAGTTAGTAGATTTGATTTATTTAGTAATTCCAAGTATTTAACATTCATTTTCCAGACACATAATAAACGCACGCGACTTACAAACTAAAAAACGCAGGACAGTGCGCCCAACACTACTCAGTCAGAATCCCCTAGACTTGCGGTCGGCCGCTCCGACCACTAAGCTAAGAGGACAATACAGCGGGTACATATGAAAGTACCAAACACCAGTGGTCACATGGTATAAATGTCAGGTTCATTAGATCTGGTTTTATGGTGACTGAGGATGTCGGGGTTCTAATCCCGGCTGGGGAGATGGCTTCTCGCAATCCTCTCTCTCCTAGTAAATGTGGGTGCATTTCCTTTAAAGATCTACCCTCCTCATCTATATAGGTACGGCCAGAACTTATTTCTCGTGGTGTAGAGTGTTCTTGCCCCGTTTGACTGCGGACAAATGGAGCATGTTGAAGGGTGGGGGGAGTTGAGGGGGAAGGAAACACGGGGATGAAAAAGTAGCTCAGCTAATTGCCTTCCTCTCCTTCCCCCTCCATCATCACCTAGTGGGGGAGGGGGAGATTGATCTGGTCTGGGATGGAAACTGCACTCAACGTAATTAACAACGTCTACGGGGCAGGGAGGAGAATGTTACCCGACTGGGACTCGAACCTGGACCCCCCTTCACTGACGAGAGAGACGACACAGAGGAGGGGGTCATTTGGAATGTCACTTTATTCATCAAACGACTCACGACTTACAAACTATCTTGATTATCTCTCTCACCATGCGGGTTGTACTAAGATATAGTTATAGCACATAGGGTAGCAATGAGAAAGGTTAGAACTCAGAATAAATGTATCTGAATGTGTGTGGTGGGAGATTGGAAAGCCATTGAGGTTAAAATAACCCAGCAGTACTTCCGGCCAGGAATGAACTCGAACCTCACTCGCAATCACTCTCCCTCCCTTAAAACAGTTTAGGGAGTTAATAAAATGTTTGTAGAGCACGGAGAGCAGGATATTGTCAGAGAAAAGCTGCACTTTACAAACAGCGGACATTTTCCAACGTTGTGACCTTACAACAAAATATTTACCATAAACAAAATGTTTCGATCCAAACATTATTCCTGTTTCCAAAGTGGGTCTAAGTTGTTTTGAACCTCTTTTGAGAGTACGAGTTCGAATCCAACTTAAAACATCTTGAGTAAATTTCAATACAAGTCCGTGATCATATCTACATGTATAGGTTAGTTGTCAGAATGGCCGAGAGGTCTAAGGCGCCAGACTCAAGATAATTTCTTGCTTATGTTTTGATTGTAGGGACTTCTGGTCCTCCCATGAGGGTGTGGGTTCGGATCCCACTTCTGACAAGTATTTTTTAGTTTTTGAAAAGTCGCGGCTATTAAACCCTCAGTTTGAACTCGTGTACATAAAGACCGAGATAAAGTACTAATGAGATTGGTTCAAGGTTTCAACCGTATTGGTGGGCTCGCGGACTAAAGGTCAAGATTGCATAGTTTGGTTTGTCGGTGACTGTCCAATTGTACTGGTCAATTGCCCCTTGTGGTCCCTAGATACTTCCCGCCAGTCCTCAGATAGAGGGATACGCCTGCTTAAGGGCATTAGTACCACTAGCAACTCTAGAGCTTCGCATGGATACATGACTTCAGCTTTATCATGGTAGTGTACGTCAAGCA
>CABFVZ010006006.1:3459-23374 GCA_902151445.1 Timema monikensis
CCCCCCTCCCCCCCCCTCCCACACACACCTTTCGCCGTATTTAACGGGTAAGGCATAACGTGTGAGTAGGAACATATTTTTTTAGGAAAAAACCATGATAATGTTGTTTAAAAAAATTATAATTGTAGTAGGGTAGGTTTGAGTTTAACAAAATAATGGCCATTTTGCGCAGTGAACTACTGCAATATTTTTCAAAACGTTTGGAAACTACTGGTTCGAATGGTACCACTGGTTATTATTATATCTTGACCTTGTCAAACTACCATTTGTGTCTTAGCTGCTGATATTCTGGTTGATTGGAATTGTTTATGTATGGGATGGGCCGCCCTATCGCCACTCGCCACAAGTGGTGAATTGATCATAAAAGTGTGGTGAATTTTAATTTGCCAGCTTTCACAGTAAAATAAACTTTTTCCTGGTGGTGTGCTTGTTGTAGCTTGATATTTCCCGCATATAGTTGTAATCATACCGCTCTTTGACTAAGTCATGACGCAACACTGCCACCCAACACTCCCTTTAGTCCCTTTTCCAACATTTCGTTTCATCTCTGCCGCCAGACAAAAAGATTGTCAACTTTCGCACTAAATTGCGCGAGGTTTACCCGGCCGAAGCCATTCTTTATTTGAACCAGGAATTACAATAAAATAGCATACATAATTATACAAAACGTGTGAAAAATGATCAGAAGTACAATTTACTGAAAAGAACGATCCTAGCCAATTGAACAATTTAATGAACCTGAATATATTATACCATGTTTACTATGAGAATATAAAAATAATATATAAGCTGCACTAATCTGTTTATCATTTGAAGGCTAGGTTCTGATAGGTTTGTTAATTTTATAACAGGCCTAAAAACTAGTTTAAAAAACTTTTTACTAAGTTTATTTTATGTCTTTGAAAAAAGTAACACATAATACCTTGCCCATACACCGGATAACATGATAGGGAGTAATATATAAATCCTTGTCCATACACCGGATAACTTGACAGGGAGTAATATATAAATCCCTGTCCAGACACCGGATAACTTGACAGGGAGTAATATATAAATCCACTGTCCAGACACCAGAGAGGGTATAAAAGTTACTAGTTTGAATTATCTTTGTTAATCCGTCATTCATACAGCAGTATTGAGAGTGTTAATGTTGGTACCCCAGGGTGGGGGATACTAGAGTATAAATACTTGACTCTAGTCTCTGGAAGGAAATGTTTGTAGCGGCCGTGTCGTGTCCTGGCCAGCTAGCAGTGAGCGTGCACCTTTTTGTATCATTGTGGGTCATTACGCTATTACACTCTCTCTCTCTCTTTCCGCTCGCCTTGCAGCCTTTTACACACCACTTTGCCGCCTTATCACGGGACACAACTTCCAACACAACAAAATGTCAACTAATACATTTCGATTAAAATCCCTATTTTCAAAACTTTAAATTGAGCCGTATATTATCATTGTAATCTTATGTTGCATGTAATGTAAGTGGTCGTACAAAGTATGGACTTGAGGACGGCTCAAGCTGGCTATTTTCGTCTCCTCTACAGTCACGAATGATACGGCACTAATTTGTTATTCAAAGAATTGCGAGACAATTTTTTTTTCGCTGGGTTTTACTACAAATCCGGGCTATCCATTTTTAATTGCGTTAGTGTGTTAGAGCTGGGTGAGGTAGTAAGAGGAAAGTCACCCCCCCCCCCCTCGCTTGCAAGGAGGGTGGGAAGGTAAACACGACTCTGAATACAACCGGCCGAGATTCACACCCCGACCTCCCCATTTGCTGCTAACCAGGTTGTCTCTCTATCAGAAATTGAATCCTAACACACAAGATCTATTTTGGATGTGGTTAAGTGACATGTTGAGAATACACGTGACTTACGTTTTTACCACAATCCCTACTCGAACTGGTGGGCACGTTGGCTACGTTGTCAGTCTTGTATTGTCTGGTTTTACAGGGAAGGGGTTTCAAACACTTGCCAGGTGTAATAAGGGTGTTTTAAATATAATAGTTACCCCACTCTTCCTCTACGCAAATGCGAATACACTTCCTCTAAATTTTATCTTTTTCTGAAAATAGTCGGATAGGTAGTTCAAATAGGTAATAAGACTAAAAGCATAAAGTAAAATATTTGATTCCTTATAGGTAAACTTGCTATGCTCTTTTTATAATAACTACTATAACTGGCCGTTAAAATAGCGGTAAATTGTACTGTCAATTGTTTGTGGAAAGGTTTAATAGCGTGCATCACATGCCAATCAACTCCGTGTCACGGTCGGCTAGACCAACACTATTGCACGGGGATCATTTCTGATTAGACATTAATGGAGATAAAGAGTTAATAGAAGTACCTAACACTGAACATTGTTGAAATATTAAATAATATTTGGGTAGAAACTGCGTTGAAAAGTCCATTTTTGACCATTTTGAAATGGCCTCACAAATCTTCATTCTGTCCTAGTAGGGACATACTGTAGTTATTAACAATAAACTTTGTCCCTTATCATCACTGCGGAAAAAGTCCAGTAAACATTCAAATAAGAATGCACTGCACATATTTCCTCGCATGGGCCGGGAGCTGAGTTGATGAACGCTCTTGATGTAATTATTATGTGTGTGTTTGCAGGGGATATACTGAGTGGCGTCTGCTACGTGGGTCTGTGGGATGTGGATGCGCTACGTGGGTTCGTGTTGGCACCGCTGTTCGTCTATCTCGTCCTGGGCACAGTGTTCCTCATGGCAGGGTTCGTCTCCCTTTTCCGCATCCGCACCGTCATGAAGCACGATGGCACCAAGACGGACAAGCTGGAGAAACTGATGATCCGCATTGGTGTGTTCTCTGTGCTCTACACTGTCCCCGCTCTCATCGTGCTGGCCTGTCTCTTCTACGAACAGGCCTTCTTCGACCATTGGATGCTGACCTGGAACGCAGAGATCTGCTCCAGGCCAGGTCATCCCAACCTTTACTCGATCCCCTGTCCTGTGGGCGAACGTACCAGGGACCTGGGGCGCAAGCCGGATTTCGAGGTGTTTATGATCAAGTACCTGATGGCGTTGATTGTGGGGATCACGTCTAGTTTCTGGATATGGTCTGGTAAGACGTTACATAGTTGGAAGGAGTTCATTCGCAGAGTTCGAGGGAGAAGGGTCGAGGCGTATGTGTAGTCATTGTATGCAACTACGGCAGGCATAATGTCTAACTTAGGGAAAACACTGACTGCAATTAAAAATGTCAATTGAATTCTTTTTTAGCAAACTTTTCTGATGATTGGTAGGACACAATAGTCAACAAATTAGGGCCATATGTTTTAAATGAAGTACATTTTTCTTAGTTAATTAAATTGAGCAATTATTGTTTCTCATTAGCATAGTTTTAACTGAGTCATAAACATTAAATAAAATTTAGTAACTATATGTATTTAATATAAATGTTGTGACTAATAATAATTTAAAAAATTGTGTTTCTATAAGGATTATCGAAATTGTGTGCGCTGACCAGTAAATAATAATTTATTGGAGTTTTTCATTCCTTTTCATAAGAATGGACCAAGATCCAGTCTAATAACTATTACTCTTATTAGCATTAAAAGTTATGTACACACACTTGAGACTTATAATAACAATATGTCAAATCAAGTCTGACAATGGATTTATTGTATAAGTGGGATTTTTAAATAGTGTTATTTGGTTATAATTTTTTCTTCAAGTTATCAAGACTGACACACTGAAAAAAAATCTTAGGTTTTTTATTGATATTCATGGTGCAAATTATTATTTTTAAATAACAAATATTGAGCCTACATTTATTTAGTTTTTTTGTACAGTTATTTAAGGTTAAAAAAACTTTTTTACATGTGCAGATAAGAGGTAAATTGTAGTAAAATATACATTACCTGTATAGATTTATAAGCTTTCATCTAAAGGGCAGTGTGCTTACTTGAAGAAACATTTCTTCACTTTATGGTATTATTTCTTTTAAGAATGGTAGCTAGGTAATCTCAAAACCTCTTAAACAATCCTCATTTATGTTTAAAATTAATTATTGAAAAAAATCCTTGGTTTGAAAAAAGCCATTTTTCTTTTTCTCATTAATTATTTTAATTAAAAACTTTCACATTTAAACAAAAATGTTGTTGAAAGGGGGCTAATTTTATATTGGGTACTTTTTTTAAATTATTATAAAACTTAAATTAAAAACCATGTCTTTTGATTACATAGAAACATGTTGCCATCTTTCTTCTGCATTTGGGTGTGAACTGAGGTGATTTTTCATAAATGGCCTTTAATTTTAACAAGAAACCTTTTTTAAAAGATCCTCAGCTGAATAGACTAAAGTTTTTAGACAGCTGTTTGTCTTATTTCTCGTCCATTTGTCACTAATGGTGGTAAACCTTTATCTATCTGAACTTTGTAGTAAAAATAAGGATTACAGACACATTAAGACTGTTTGTGGCAACAAAGATTTTTTTTAAATGTGAAGTGTGAACAGATATATCAAACACTTTCCCATTGTTCTTTTATCTTATTCTTATTATAATAACTTTTTTTAATATCTGATTATTCTGGTACTTAAGGAGTTTTGACCCGACATTGAATTTTACCTGCTTCAATGTCACTTCACAATCTAGTTAACATTGACAGTTTAGTCATTTCTTTCTAACACTCTGTGTGTATTTGTATTAAATTAATCAAGAATAAGGTACTCAAAATAAACATACAACTAACAATTAAAATAAGGTGTTAAGCTGGTCCTACATTCATTCATAGTGCATAACTAATAGTAATAGTGCATATTGTATAGTGCACAATTCATAAGAAAAATATAACTTTTAATAATGATAAGTATTGAATAAGTCTTATTAAATTGATTATCTTTTATTTGCATAAATAACATTATAGTAACATTAATTAAATTATTGCTTTTGAAACATGAAACTAATCCAATTTAAGTTGTGCTTTTACTACTGAAACATATTTAATTTTTATTTAGTTCTGAGTTTATTACTGACATGAATATTATGGTAGACTAATTTTACTTCTCAATAACAGAATCAAAAATGTAATGTTTCCCATTTATTTTCAATTATATATTAAATCGTACTCATTGAGGCTAAAACATAGAAAACTTGTTGATAACAAACTAATATGGCGATCACAAGGCATTTCAAACATGAACAGAAGTTATAATTTCCGTCTGGTGTGTATTTTAGTGTTTTGTTGGCTAAAGCCTCCCATACTCATTGGTTGATACAAGAGCTTTCCATGCCTAAATCCACGCATAACTTATAAAAAGAGTTAAAGTTATATCAATTCTATGCATTGTGCACTATTTACTATATATCATTTATCAATTATAAACACCATCAATGAAAATAATTTGTTCCAACTTTTTGCACACAAAGTGCTATGTGTGAATATAAACCCAGTCTTATCCTCTAAGAAGGTCCGGAGTCTTATAGTTGTCTGGAATTTATAAAATCACACCACATGTGCACTTATACATATATTTAGGCCATTGACTGCTTATAAAAGTCACTGCCAGTTTACAATTCGTAATAATGTCTTGCACTTTGATGATAGTACTCTACCATACTATCATTGTATAATGTTTAACAAATATTGCCTAGTTGTTAATGTAAATATTTGTGTATTCATTGTAAATGATATTTTTTGGACATAGATATTATACCATTTATACATAATATTAAATTATAAAAGCCATGACAGTAAAAGTTTAAGGTAGATATCACTATTTTTTTAATTGCATTTTTGAACATTTTTTATTGAATTTAAAAAATCGGATCCTACAAATTATATATTTATCTAACATTATGAGACACATCTAGGCTAGTAATTAAAATATAAATGAAACAGATTTAATAAACAATGGTCCAATGAAACTTATATTTATGCTCAAAACAAATATTTGACACCAAATTATTGTATACACATTGGTTTTACCAGTGCCATAACTAACTAGCTTTTCATGAGCCCTGTACAAGGCTTTATTTTTGGGCCAATTAATATTTTCTTTAGAGGGAAACATAATAAAATAAATATGATACAGCAATTGTTTGTAAGTATTTTTTGCGTATGCCTACACAAGAAAAAAAAAACTCATTCACATGCATTTAAAAATGAAAATAGTTATTTTTAATTACACATTTCAGGCTTTCATTTCAGCAAATCTATTGATTACATTATCGTAATTAATATTTTTATCGATATATTGAATCAAAATTATGAAAAGATAGGATAATTGTTCTTGTCTGATAGTCGATCTTAATAATTGTTATTTAATTTTAACTTGCAAAATCTTCTCAGGCCCACTCGACACACTCAGTTCACCGACATTTGAACATGGCGGTGAAATTTAAAATGTGAAAATATAATTATTATATTTAACAATTTTTGGTCACTGCTGATTCACGGCCCCCTTGGTCTTGCGCTCTGTACCTGTATACCTGTTGCACCTGCCTAGTTACGGCACTGGGTTTGACCTACTGTATGAGTAAAATTTTATACAAAAGTTAACTAGTATTTTATACAGATATGATCTTGTGTCATATTTAAACATAAAATCTAAAATACATATGAACATAGTACTTGGATGTTTATTTCTAACCACCATCCAATTAATGAAAACAAAAAAAAAAATGGTATTAAAAATTAACTTAATTGAATCATTTCAGAGAAAATGTATTATTATGGCCTTTAAGCACTACATTAATTTTTTTAAATGTCATAAAATGTAAGGTGTACTACTTAAAACAATTTAGTGAATCCAACTTAATATATATGATGAAAATATTTTGGACAAGGAGACAATATTCAAAACAATATTTTAATATTTCGAGGAAATTTTGTTCAACAGATAAAT
Source organism: Timema monikensis (assembly GCA_902151445.1). Lineage (NCBI taxonomy): Eukaryota > Metazoa > Arthropoda > Insecta > Phasmatodea > Timematidae > Timema > Timema monikensis. Next base: position 10,332 of record CABFVZ010006006.1, read on the forward strand.
AAAGGTTATTTTATTTGTACCTACCAATTAATAAAGAATTTTGCAAGATTTATAATAGAATACGAAAATTGAAATCACACTCAAAATTTAACCAACTCCTTTCTTATTAGCTCTTAAAAGAAAAAGGGAAATTAATTACTCTCCCTAAGCAATTTTTTGAACATCAAACAAATTGAGGAGACTTTTTAGAGGGGCCTCCCTTCATTTTTTACCTACTCTTTCTCTTTTTCATTTTTATCATCTTATCCCAATTCTATATATAGAGTCGCTGTTTTTTCAGTCCTCCATTGGGTTCTGTTGTGGACATCCTCATTTTTCAAACTTTTCTCCTTCATGTCTTCTTCAATAGCATATCTTCATCTTTTATTTGACCTTACTTTTCTTTGTATTTTACATCCTCCTCCATCCCACATACGCTTCACCTTGCCTCCTTACATGTTCGTACCACCACAATAGTGATTCTTGTATCTTCTTTTTAAGCTCTGTTAAATCTTTTGTCCTCTGACATGCTCATTTCTCACCCAACCTTTCCTTGTTACTCCGCACACCCACCGTAACATCATTTCTGCCACAAATATCTTGTTTTCATTGGATCTATTCAGTCAGTGTCTCCAATTCATAACCAATGAGGTCTCATGACAGTTTTATATGCTTTTCATATCAATTTCAAACCTTTCCGTCACACAGTACTTCTGACATCTCTTTACAACTCTCCTATGCGTCCTGTATTTTACTACTTACTTTCGTTTTCACATTGACTCTAGATTTTTTTTTCTGACACTAGATATTTGAATCTGTCCACTGTTACTAACCACATGATTACCTCTTCATTTAAGAGCAATTTCTTCTATTACTCCATGATTTATCCACACTTTATATATATTCATTATTTTGTCTGGTAATTCTGAGTCTTCTTTCTTCTAATGCGTTGTTCTATCTTCACTACTTCTGCTCAGCTTCCTCCCTTTGCACACAACACAATATAACAGCATTAAAGATAAAAAGGCTGAGGGATGATTCCTGATTCAAACCAATCCTTACTTTAAAACTTGCTGTTCCTTCCAAGCAATTCCTGTCTGCTTCCTGCACATTTTCCTATGTTTCCTAGATTATGTCTCACATATGTTTATAGTACTTCCTTTACTGTGCAACTTCTCCACAGTTCTTGTGTTGGAACTCTATCATAGGTCTTCTATAGGTCTACAGATACCAGATGTAGTGAATTCTGACCTTTGAAGCTCTGTCTCAAACTAAATATTGCATCTGTAGTCCCTCTTCCAGATGTAAAGCCAAACTGTTCAGTCATAATATTAACGTCCTCTTTCAGTCTTAAATTGATTGTTTCAAATATTTTTATTGCATGTAACATAATTATTGGATTCTTGTACATCTCTCTTCCCCTATTATATTTTATATTTTAGAAGGGTTGTGAGGATAAACCTTGAATTTTGAATGGGCACCGCTGCACCCAACACTCGTTCCTGGGACTATGTTGGTATACTTCTTTTGAAAACAAAGCTTAGGGATTCTCCATTGGTACAGTATTTTTACATATACAAATTAATGATGCCAACATTATTAGTAGGTGATATATTATTTTTAACATTTTAAATGCTAAATTCACTTATACTTAGTTTTGCTACCATGAAAATTAAAATGTTATGGTTGTCAAAAGTGCTAAGAGGCCTATATAAGTTTAGTTTGTTAAGAATTTATCAATACTTGAATGATTAGATGAACATCCTTATACAGAGTCAATGTATATTTGTGTAATATAAAAACAAAAATATGTACAACAATTCAAACTGCATGTGTTATAAAATTGTGAATATTGTAATATTACGCTAGTTTTAAGAACATAGACATTAGTGTTATAAAATGTTTATATATAATATTTTTATAAATAAAGTTCTGTAGTTTGTTTAAAAATTATGTTTAAAATAATATGTGAACAAGTATCAAATGTTTCTTTAAAAAACCGATATTGAAGGAAACTAAATAGTTTGTTAACTATCTCCTAAATATTTGTTTTGGCATTTCTTATTCTAAATCTTACTTTCTTGTTGTATAAATAAATATCTTAGCTATTAATATTTTATTGACTTTCAAACAAAGTAGTAAACTAAAATATATCAAGCCTTTTCAGAGCTTATTGAAAAAAGGGAAAACACAACATTTCAAAATTAAACTAAGCTAGGGGAAGAAGAAAAAATGTATCCAACTTATCAAAATTATATACATTTCTGTAAAACTAGGAACTTGTATGAACCTAAAATTATTTAACGGTTCCAGTTCCGGTTCTTCAGAATAATGTTTTTAGGGTTCATGTTCTGATTTCGGTTCCTTAAAATAGCTGTTAATTTTGGTTATAGGTTCTGGTTCTTGTTCCAGTTCGAATCCCTGAAACTATGGACCTTGATGGTTCTTATCAACCTGGAAATATTTCGTTTGAAAAAGTAAATGAATTTGCATATGCTTTAATCACTAATTTTGCTAACAGTAGCTCAGTCAAAGTTTTTCAATCAAATAAGCACACCATGGGTTTTATTTAAAAATTACAAAAGAGAAAAATAACTGAATGTTTTTCTTTCTTTTGCAATAGTATATACCACTAGGTGACATATTTCTTAAAGCTTATGTGTATTCATATTGAGTCACTCATTTGTTTTATTTTATGGTAATTTTTTTGCACAGCATTTTTTTATTTTTCACATACTCTTGATGCTTAAAATATAGTGTATTTATATGATCTTCTATGTAGCTGAGTGTGCGGTGTTGATAATATATTATTTACAGTTCTGTGAACTGATGCACAGTAATATTACAATAACCATATTTGAAAGAAAAGGTGTAAAACAACATCTAGTCGTACATACTACCAAGTAAAATTAATGTACCTCAATTATTAAAGTAATTTATGCTACTATTAATATATGTAATATGTTTATAACTTTATAATGTCTTCATTTGATACTGCGTGTGTTAACTCTAATATGCACTTTGAAACTTGATGAGTATTATCATTATTTCTATTTATTACTTAATGTTTGTGTGCAAAAACATGATGGATACTTGTCTCAATATAATGCCTTGTTGTTTTATGAACTATGTTGTTTCTTTTTGTAAAAAATAAAAGTAACTCTTAAACATTGTTGTAAAAGTGTTATTTTCTGTGCTCATTGTCGCTCACTACATAGTGGCACACGCAAGGAGGGGTTTGGCTGGTTCTAACTCCCTCCAGGAGAATTTAACTGGGAAATGTGCACCACCATGTTTACTGTTTAAAGCATTCATAAACATCCAGCATATTTAGTTTAACTTTGAGAATAAAAAAAGTTAACTTTTTAACACTAACCTTATTAATTTCTAAGAAAAAAAGCATTAAAAAGTTGACAAGGAACAGGACATTTTGAAGTTAATACTATATTATTTTTTTCCGTGCAAGATATGTAAAACAAATGTAAGAACTAAATTAATTTTGTTTTAGACTTAATTTATAACATTAAATTACTACTCAAATATATACTTTTTATTCAATTACTACTCAAATATATACTTTTTATTCAAAGCTAAAAACTTGTAATATGGTTGTAGAGGGAAGTGGGATGAGGCATGAACACATAAGGAAGGGATTCCCCAGTAGGTTTTGTAGCTTTTATAGGGCTTTGTGTGATAAATAGTTTTAGAACCACTGTTCTACTGTACTGCAGCACATTACTCGAATAATGTAAATCTTAAACTACATACAGTTAGTTCTTTCAGGAAACTGGAATGGAACCCTATCATTAAGCGAATACTTATTGCTGTTCATTATCTGTACACTAGTTGATGCAAAATTTATAATAATAACTGGAATTTATTTAATAATTTTGGGGGGAACTGCGGCCCCGAGGCAATTGCCCCTCCCCTCCCAGGCCTTTGTGTCACGGTATGTTATGACGAGCAATCCTCATCAAAATATGCCAAAGAGTGCAAATGGTTTTCTTTTGGATTTTAAGAAGAGAATGTATTTCATTCTACCCACTGTGCAACAGCAATTATTAAAAAAATAATTAAAAAATACCACATTTTGTCTTTAATGATTTTTCACATGGAATCTTGTCAGCTTGTGTAGGTCATTAATAGATAACCGACTATTTTAAAATTCAAGTAATTTACATAGCTGCTGGGATATCTACCTTTGGTCTTTGTGTAACTCTAAAAAATGAGTTGTCATTTGAGCGTGAAGAAAGCAAAAATATTATTTTGGGGGCTCTTCGCCCATCTCTAAATGCTCTCACTTTATACCGGCTAACTACAGTTAAGGTAGGAATGTAGTGGATGTGGAAAAAATACAAGGTTTTTTTGCAGTTTTTATAGCAAAACTTTTTGGTCAAAATAAATAAAATAGTGCTTCAATACAAACAGAGTTTAATTTTCTTCACACAGTGACATCAACAGTTGTTGAACATCTGTTTTGAGCCTAGCGGCATTAGACAACAAACTTTTTAAATGAAAATAAAAAGTTGTTATTAATTTTCACCACATCCTTGACAGATATTCACAAACTGATGGGGTCACCATGTGATTAAAATTAAACACCTAATTCTAAAAAATGCCTAAAAATTTGCCAAAAAAACCAAACTAAGAAATTAAACAAAAAATCGAAATGAATGCACATGACTAAATCAAACATGTGCCTTTAAAAATGGAAAATAAAAAATAGCTATGCAATGAAGTCTTTTAACAGCTAAACTCTTGCATTCTGGTAAATATAATATTGATTTACAAAAATTTAGTTTAAAACAAATTCCAATCCCATCGTTTAATTTCAGCGTCAATCGTTTATGTAGATTTTACAAACACGACAAACAAAAGGATACATAGTTAATTTTCAACATTATCTTATCATTACTACAACTATTTGATTAAAAACAATAGGTTTGAGTATTTATGGATTATAAAATATAGATATCATTTAAAAATATACTAATTTAACATAAGTGCCTTGATCTTATTCAAACCAGAATGGGCTACAATGAAGTTGGCCCCTCTTCCCCCAATGTAAACATACTATTTGTGGGTATTTCAAAACAGAACAAACAAAAACATGTGTCTAACAATCCGGAACAAGCGAGGAACAAACAATTGCAATCAAAACACCATGAATTTTCAAAAGTGTGTTGGGGGGAGATGTTTCCATGAAGTTGGCCCCTCATGAGTAAAGAAAGTGTCAAATTTACGTCCTATTTGTGCAAGAACAAATACACAGCAAACGAAACTTTTTGCGGAACAATTCGGAACAAACAATTAAACAATGAAAATGTCAATTTTTCAAATGTATGGGNNNNGGGGGGGGAGGTCTACCGTAAAGTTTCCCCCCAATATAATAATCATCATTTTTGGGTTTATCAAAACTGAACAAACGAAAATCCTCGCGGAACAATCCAGAACAAAGATTGTAATCATAAAATCTTGACCTTTTCATAATGATAGACCAACTACAGACGTAAATGATGGATATCCAGACAGAGCTCTTCTGAATGTATTGCTCTTTTTGCAAGCTAATCAACACTTCCAGGCCCTTGCTACTAGGATGCTTCATCACTGACCAGTCAACGAAATTATCAAACCCTAAGTTCAAACAGTTGACCCAAGGAGTATCAGCTTATGTCTGTGCTTCTGTGCCAACACAACAAGGTGGCTTGACGTACACTACCATAATAAAGCTGAAGTCATGTATCCATGAGAAGCTCTAGAGTTGCCAGTGATAGTAATAACCTTAATTTAATCTCTGTGACCACTTTGAGTCAAAGAAACATTAATACCATGTGCATTGGGATAAGAAGGGCCAATGTTCAATTATGAAAATTTGCGTAGTTAAATAAACATCTTAATATATTCAGTAACTAAAATACTCACAAAGTCTTAACTGATTTGTGAATAAATATAGTTGGTCCCTACTTCAATGAGAGTATTACTCTAGTGATACATTATTTTCAAAGAAAAAAACCACATGGTTCTCCATACACAAAGTTTTATGACATTAGCCCTAATTAACCAGGGGCAGTAAAATATGTAAAATTCTTCACTCCTATCCTACATTCTTTCGCGGGTTTTCTCATTCTTGAGTACTACACGTTGAAATAATAAGTATTAATATTCAGAGTATATGAAAACTACTGTACATTGAATTTTTAATCCACTATAGTAAATAAAAATAAACATTCCTGCTCATATAAAACATAGTTATTATAAATAAAATTGTGTCTAAATGTAATTTGGAGACGTTCTCAATATGTTTTTATCTACTATACTTATTTTACGGTCTAGGATTTGACTTTGGAATAAGTTGTTTTTCAAAAAATTAATGAACAAAGTTTGTGATACTAAAGTGTGAATTTGTTAATTTTATTTTATTAGCTTGTTAAATGTGATTACTTTTAACTTGAATCTGTTGCATACTCGCAGTTTGTGCGCTATTTTCAGAAGAAATTTATCGAATCCCGAACAATAAGTACGCACGATGATTATTTTTATATAATTAATAAAATGTGACTATTTTTGCTTTCGAACAAGATCCAATGGATTGTATAAATTTTGAGGTGGAAAAGTATTTACACAATATTATTTTATATCCTTGTGAATAACAAGTTTGTGAAGCATGGGTCGATGGAAGAAAGGGCGCACAAAGAAACTCAAATATATAATTGATTATTTAACTGCTTGTCATAAAGGGCAAGTTTTGTTTAATGATATATTACTGGCTTTTAGGCTATCTGTATTTACTAATTTAAGTACAACGGATGAGTAGTGATACTATTTTATTTAATGTAGAAATAATATCAAAATAAAGATACAAATAAATATTTCTATATAACAATGTATTAATTATTCTGATGATTCAAGTACTTTTTCTAAAAAAGCTCTTAGCTGAAAGTAAATGTTACTAACATTCTGTAACACACTTATAGTATGTTCAAAATCTCTTGTGCCTTGGCCGAGCTCGTATCACGCTAGTACTAAGTAATTTCAGCCTTACAGGAAATCGAACTAGCAAAGTTACTAGAGCTGATTAATTTACGCACTCAGTACTCAGTCATAGCACTTTAGCATTCTTGACTACGACATGGAGTAAGTAAAATATATTAAAAACCATTAAAGTTAATGAACTTTTGTGTTCCCAATGCCACAAAGTAAGTAAGTAGTTGATACCCGACCGCCTCTATGGTATAGTGGTCAGATTTACTGACTTCAGATCTTGAAGTACCGGGTTCGATCCCAGTGCTTCCAATTCTTTCTGTGAAACAGTGGGTCTGAAACAGAACCAAAATAACCTTGTGAAGACAAATGAGGAGCTGCTTGAATGAATAAGTAGCACTTCAGTCTAGAAAACTGAGGTAGAAGGCTGGAGGGTTTGTTGTGCTGACCACATGACACCCTCAACCCAAAAATGTTGGCACTATCTTCGCCAACACACGGCAGCCTCTCGATTGGTATAGCCTGCTTGTAGGCTGACACCATGGAGATATTACTCAAGTTAAAATCTACCAATAGGATGAAAAATTATTCCCAAAAACATTTATTTCTGGAAAATTATGTAAATCCTATAGATGTTTGAAAACTGTAAATGCCGTGTTAAATAACAGATACCCACTTCAGTGGCCTAGTGATCTAAGGTGTCACTCCAGTGTTAAATTGGCCTGCTGATAGCAGAGCGCTTGGAGTTCAAATCCTGGTCAGGTCTACTGAGAGTTGTTTTTCTTAAATTGTTTCCCCATCTCCCAAAATAAAAATGCTTGTAGATAACCTCTCAAATGCTTCCTTCCTCATTACTACCCAATTAGATTATCATATATGCGTATAGCATGAACAGGTATTATGACGTGGGGATATCAGTAATAAAAATAACATATATATTTATAGTCAAAATTGTTCTAGTCTATGAAATGAAACTGCTATTTAATATTTTATTGCCTCTTTAAAAATTAATCAAAGCACAGTGGACAAATTTAGCATATTAAATTTTAGTTATTTTTTATTTTACCTGCTTACTAATAAACTTAAATAAATGGTACGACAAAATCGTAAGCTACATACTCTCTCATATAGGTTATTTATTATAGTGACAAATTCTTCAAAAATGTGTCATCTGTAATTTTACCTTAAATAATTTTTTCTCTATTAAATAATTATACAGTATTATTTAATACTATCCTTCCCAGATATTAATTTGAAAAAAATAGTTCAAAACTTTTTTTAAAAAGGTGATTTAGGCCCTATAAAGCAATGACCTGAGTTAGTTTCTACTCTGCTCAATAATATGACCTGGCTGTTAGGCCTTGTATCTATGGCCCATAGTTTTTATTACAAGGGGGCCATCCTTAAATTACGTAAGGTTTTTTTACATGATTTTAGATCCTCCCTCCCTCACGTAAGCTCCCTCCCACCTCTCTAGCTTACGTAATTTTTAAATATTTGGTAAGTCATGTTATTTTAATCGTTTAGCTATTTTTAGACATGAGGATTGGTAATATCCCACTTTGGTGGACACATGGTCTAAGGCGTCACTCTCGCAATAGACTAGTCTGCCGATGACTGGGAGATCGTGGCTCAATCATGATCGGGTGATATTTCCTAAATATTTTCCCACTCTCTCTCCACACGAATGCGGGTACACGTCCTCTAAATTGAAACGTATCTATCCCTAACCCATTAACGTAATTAGTTTATACCTAAACAGGCAGAATTAATGAAGGAAATGTACTCACATTTGCGTGGGAGAGTAGAAGGAAACGATTGAATAAGATCTCCCCAAAATACCCTCAGAAGTGCCTAGCTGGCTGGGATGGATAGGCTAATTTTTCTGCTCGAGAGTATGATTGTATCTTGACGTTATATCTCCCCACGTTTAGTCCAACTTGGTCGCCTACACACGTAAGGTCCTTCATTACACTTCTTATCTCTATCAGTTCTAGGAAAAGTTTGCTTGCTGCCTTTACTGATTACCGGTCGCGGTTGCCAGTCTCCCAATTGTTTAAACAAACCACTAATGCTGCCAGCCTGATGCCTGGAATTCACCAGTTTGTATAACGTTAGCAAAGCCATCTATTTTGAGAGCTGAAAGCTCAACACACCGCCAGAGAGGGTAGGTATATTCCGTTCACGAAAGATTTTTACCTGGATGACAGTTCGAAAATCATATGTTTAGTTTTTGGGTTGCCAACACTTGTAAAAGATCACAGTTTTGTTATAAATAGTAAAGATCTTTAATTACCTGTTATATATTACATTTAAAATAAAGTAAACTTAAGCCTTCTCATACTATTTCATTTTTTTAAATAATTTCTTTTCATCCAACTCGAAACAATATTTTAAACATAATTAAAAGGACTTATTTTTCGTTTTGGAACGTTACTGATTTTGTGTAATATAGTGCACACATCAATAACTTTTAATACAGGCATCGTATTTACTTGGAAAAGAGAAAATTGTTGTCTTTTTTTACATACAATAAATGATTTTATGATTATTTTATCGTATTTTGAAATATTTAACTGAATAAAATATTTTCATCAACTGCGTGTCTGCATCATTGTAAAAAAACTTGTTTACCGTTATGTTCAATCATATGGTTAAGATTCGTCAGGCGCCATTTTAGGAAAGAGATGTTCGTCAGAAGTTTTTGTGAAAGTGGTGTTAATTTTTTTTTTTTTAGGGGGAATAAAACTATAAATAAACTGTGTGTCCGACCTCAAATAAATATATAAATAATATTGGCCTAAATTACGGTGGTTAACGATCACATTAATATATTACCATATGTTTTCATTACAGTGATCCAAAGTGATTGATGTCAGCTGTTGGCGTATTGATATATTAGGGATTACTTCTAGTGACATTTCGAGCTGTGAACCAGGTAAACTTAGCTCGTGAATGACTTATAGGGCCTTAAGACTAAGAAACATCGACTTGACCATGATTAAAACGGGTTAGTCTTGGAAGTCTGTGTATACGAATAACAATCAGTTCAGGTCAAATAGTGTATTGGATGACCTCCGAATATAACAGTTAGTGGGTTTCCCATGGCGCAAGTCTGACATTTGATAGTTAACACTTATTTACTGTTTGGACAATATCAAAATAAGAGCATACAACTAGTAGTCAACATTGTGATGTTTAAGTATGTTATTGCTGTGGTAATGATATAAAACCTAAATAGGTGTTCACTGGCTTACTATCAGAAACAGTGATTTCCAGCTTAGCCTACCATCTAGCGGACAAATGATGGACCAATATAATGACTACCAGATTTTAAAGTGAAAGCTATTCAAGATTTTTACTAAGAGCTTGTTGTTATAAAAATGTATTCATTTCCAGGGCAGGTACTTACAGGATTCATAATCACTGAATTATTTATTTTATAACAAAATCCTCATTTGTACAGAGGTCAGACATTCTAGTGTTTGGTTGTTACTGTATTACTGAGTCAAGGAGGAGGACATTCTAGTGTTTGGTTGTTACTGTATTACTGAGTCAAAGAGGAGGACATTCTAGTGCTTGGTTGTTACTGTATTACTGAGTCAAGGAGGAGGACATTCTAGTGTTTGGTTGTTACTGTATTACTGAGTCAAGGAGGAGGACATTCTAGTGTTTGGTTGTTACTGTATTACTGAGTCAAGGAGGCAGACATTCTAGTGTTTGGTTGTTACTGTATTACTGAGTCAAGGAGGAGGACATTCTAGTGTTTGGTTGTTCCTGGATTACTGAGTCAAGGAGGCAGACATTCTAGTACTTGGTTGTTACTGTATTACTGAGTCAAGGAGGCAGACATTCTAGTACTTGGTTGTTACTGTATTACTGAGTCAAGGAGGAGGACTTTTAGTGTTTGGTTGTTCCTGGATTACTGAGTCAAGGAGGAGGACATTATAAGGTTTGGTTGTTACTGTATTACTGAGTCAAGGAGGAGGACATTCTAGTGTTTGGTTGTTACTGTATTACTGAGTCAAGGAGGAGGACAATTCTAGTGTTTGGTTGTTCCTAGATTACTGAGTCAAGGAGGAGGACATTCTAGGGTTTGGTTGTTACTTTAATACTGAGTCAAGGAGGAGGACATTCTAGTTTTTGGTTGTTACTGTATTACTGAGTCAAGGAGCAGGACATTCTAGTGTTTGGTTTGTTACTGTATTACTGAGTCAAGGAGGAGGACATTCTAGTGTTTGGTTGTTACTGTATTACTGAGTCAAGGAGGCATACATTCTAGTGTTTGGTTGTTACTGTATTACTGAGTCAAGGAAGAGGACATTTTAGTGTTTGTTTGTTCCTGGATTACTGAGTCAAGGAGGAGGACATTCTAGTGTTTGGTTGTTACTGTATTACTGAGTCAAGGAGGAGGATATTCTAGTGTTTGGTTATTCCTGTATTACTGAGTCAAGGAGGAGGACATTCTAGTGTTTGGTTGTTACTGTATTACTGAGTCAAGGAGGAGGACATTCTAGGGTTTGGTTGTTACTGTATTACTGAGTCAAGGAGGAGGACATTCCAGTATCAGATACAATAATGAGGTTATTGCTGAATCTTAGCTTTGTTGTTATAAATTATGTCTATTAATTAATCTGATCAAGATACTCTAATTATCGTCAAAAAAATAGTGAAGTGTTTTATACAGAAGGTGAGTATCAATATTTGGGGAATACATGATTGAATGCTTGAGATTACTTATTTAAATGACTTGGTGAATCTATTTGATCATTTAAAGTGAAAGTGAGTTCATTATGTGACATTAAATAATTAATCCTGCCTCCTCCGAGAATTATGAATGTATAATTCCAAAATTATTTTTCTCCATACTCTAAAGAATAATCCAACTGTCTACGGTCTGGTTGTAGTGTCTGTGCTATAATTAGCCTAGGTTGCACCGCGAATAGCTAACACATTGTTTGGACTAGTGCCGAGGGGTAATGATCGGTCGTGAAAGTGTTGAGAACTGTTTGAGGATCGATGGTCGCCATCTGGAGGCTGATTGGACGGGGTGGGGGTGTTCTGTCTCCAGGGAAACATCTTTATGCCTCTCTGAGTCTCTTGATTCCCGGTGTGTTCTAGATATAGTATCCCCGTTGCCTGCCCATGGACGCTTATAGCTGTAATTGGTTTTCTAAACGCCTCTATTATTATCACTCGTGTGGTCTGTGGGCAGAGCTCCTGTCTACAGGTAATGAGGTCCTGGGTTCCATCTCCGAAGCTTCCATATTTTCTGTGAGCGAGGTCTGGAACGGGTCGTCATGGCTCTATAGCGGGCTGACGCCATGGGGCTATTTACCCAGATTGAGGCACAGCTTTACTTAACTCTGAAAGGGGAGCTAAGCTCTCGAGCTACAAGTCCTTCAGGCTCGTCTCTCTTCAGGACCCCTAATTTTGAAACTTGTGAAAATATTCGGTAACTCGCGAACCCAATGCTGTACTGAAACAGAGATAATTTTGAAAGGTTTCTAATGTCGTGCGAGTCGGTGTAGTGTTGTTTCGCTTGCGACTGAGTTTTCAATCTGACAACACTGTAAAACCATGACGTGCCAAAGGGTTGGGGCGATGGTATGCCACAACACGTCATTATACAAGATACGTAACTGAAAGTAAACATTATTATGGTATTGATTACAACATATACAACAGTTAGTTTAGTTTCATTGGGAAACCATCTTCCAATTGTATACATCTAAACTTGTTGTCTCAAATTTTCTCAAAGCTATAACTTTGATGATTAGAATTAAAACCGTTCTCATGTGCAACTTAGTAGCGTGCTTGATCAAACTCAAATTCACTTTTTTCTCACGAGCGCAGAACAGTCCTAATGCGATCATGGGCTCACCCAAATTGCGCCAATTCTCTTAACTCGGACCCGAATTGTGCCAAGAGCTTAAAAGTGCCCCCCCAGACAGGACCCGAATTGCGCCAATACCCCTTCACAAGACAGGACCCAAATTGCGCCAACTCTGAACATAAACAAATATTAATGCTATGTCTGGCGGTAAGAAGGACACAAGTCAAAAAATATAAATCAAACAATA
>CABFVZ010006007.1:0-23370 GCA_902151445.1 Timema monikensis
GCACGACCAGCTTGTTAACAAGAACCAGTGGCCCACCAGCTTCATTCTTGCATGACCAGCTTGTTAACAAGAACCAGTGGCCCATCAGATTCACTCTTGCACGACCAGCTTGTTAACAAGAACCAGTGGCCAAGCTTCGGCCTCTTCTGGTTTCGTTTTCCGGTTACGGATAATTAAGGACTCAAAATCCGTGCAGGGCCTACTAAGGTTGTTTTTTTTACTGAATAGATTTCCTGCTCTCCCTTCAAGATAATGTGGACACACTTGGTCTTAATTCCTCCATCCTCATCCCTACCCCATTAGTGTAATTTAATGCGGGATGGGTAGCAAGACGTGGTGTGAAAATGACACATAGTACCGAGAGAAAAAGACAGTGAAACATCAACTTGGGCAAAATAACACGTCTGTCTGGTAGCGATAGTATATATTTATACGGCTGCTCACTGATGGACATAACAATATCATCTGAAATAGGAACTGTACCAATTAGACTGGATAACTACTTGGTGTAGATGACCAAAATAACATATTTTACGAAATCTGCTCAATATTCTCATGCGCGGCTATTATTGTGATATTTCATGACAATCATAACCACAATGCCAGATTATTTATAACAGAATAATTAAAATATTAATTTAGTAGTGACATTAATACCCGTTTACTATTGCTAAAAGTCACCCATTTGTTTCAGAGAAACTCCATTCCTAATCTCAGAAGAACTGTTTTATGTCGTTTGTATTGTAAGAAATAGCTTTAATAAAGAAAATAGTAGGCCTATTTTAACATCGATTTGTTTGTTTTATAGAAACTCCATTCTTACTCCCTGCAGAGTGGTCGATTGTTGCTCCAATTGTCAGAATCATCCTTAATAGAATTACCAGCAGAGGCCTGTTGATTTCAGGGAAATTCCAAGAATACTTCCAGATGAGCTGCTGGTAGTGGCCGGAATAATGAAACTGGATCGCCGGAATTGGATGTCCCCGTACAACCCATCCAGAACACAAATAAGACACCCACTTCAAATATTTGTCCACTCGGAGTTTGAGAAAGCCACTCTTGTTAACGACATTTCACTCATCTCTGTAAGCTGAGGTCATTTAACTACGTTTAACACTTTTTCCGTTAAATCATATGTGTATGTATTAACGTTACAGCAGTATTTGTGTGCATATCCTTTAAGTTTGTATCTGATTAAAGGAGTATAATATAATTTAGAACAAGACTAGAGGTTAGCTACACCATCATTACATAGGTTAATTCAGGAGTGGCAAACACAATTGATGATCAAGAATTATTATTAAAGTGCTGCATTCAGAAAAATTTAATATTGTTGCGCTTTAAAGTTAAAACAAATTCAATTTAAATATTTTCACTATCGCGAAAAGAAAATTAAGATCAAATATAATACGAATACTTAACCTCTATTTATTTTACCAAAAATGTGAAACCTTTTATTTGGAGCAATAGTTTTATGACTAGGCTTTGAGTTAATTTAAAAAATCTATGACAAATGAGAGTATGTCTAACATTTTCTTTCAGTTGTTTGATCCTTTTCATAAGAGTACAAACAGGTTCAGTGCTGCCAAACATTACACATACTTGGTGCGAAAATATAACTATTTTTGGAAATTTATTTCGAAACAATAAAGACTTTAATCTCGGTACACCAACTCTACTGGCTAGATTACCCCGAATCATGCAACATTCTAAATTTCGTGATCACAAATGGTATTTTTCCACATTTAAAAGAAGAAGAATGATGGTTGTTTCTTCAAAAGGAGGACCGAATCTTGGATTGAGAAGCAAGCTTGACATGTCTTGTATGGTCTAACTTTTTACTGGTTTTCTATTACCACGTTAGTGATTCCAGCTATGTATTGCTCTTTCCAGTTCAGATATCCCTTCAAACTGGTAGAACATGTTAAGTTGGTGACCTTGCCCAAGATGCAGTATTTGTCTGTTGACTTGTATCCCAAAGATCCATGCACGGTGGTGGGTTGGGGATCCATGTCACCTAAACGAAGAGAAGATGCCATTAATTACAATCTCAAACCTTACGACATCACGGGCCAAAAATTCTTGCTGGAAGTAAGACTATTGCGGCTCTGGGAGTATTTCTTTTCATACATCCCTTGATAATTACTAACATTCTTTTTGTGTATATTTTATTTTCACAAAGGTTTTTTAATGGTTTAATTTATGGTGAAATAATAAGTTAGGTAATTTGATCAAATATATCTGCATCAGAGTGTAATGGGAGTGGGTAAAATCACAGTGATAAATCAGGTGTGCAAACATTAATAGGGCAACATTCCGAGCTTTGAACCTCAACCTTCTACACTTAAAGTCCAGTATATTATGGGATTGACGTCTTAGACCATTTAACCACCAATGTGAATAATTACTAACATTTATTATACCTTTAGAACATGAATGAATATGTTACAATTTAATTAATAATAAATACCTGCGTATCTGTTGAATATCGTCGCTGGAGAAATTTGTTATTTGTTCTATAATGATAGAAGAATTCATTTTTGAGTAGCCTACCTATCTCAAGACACGGCGAAAATAGAAATATTGGCATCAAATTGAGACGTCATCTTGTTTCTAAGGGCCATCAAGTCCAGACTCAGGGGTCGAACAATCTCCCAGCACAGGAATAAAAAGCCGTTCAGGTTGAATAAAGCGTAAGGCACTCATGAATTTAAGGTTGTACCTGGTTCTCGGTAATTTCACAGGTCCGGAGGTTTCCTCAAATAAAGAGGCCTAACGTCTTGCAGAAAGTAAGCCTGCCTCTCATCGCAACAGAGAGATGTCGAGAGTTATATGACAGGCTTTCCATCGTGCCTTACAAGAACCTTTGCACTTACAGCTCCAATGGACTAGATGCTTGTGACGTAAGTTCAACAGTTAGATAAACTGCAATCATTATCATAGTTTGGTATCGAACCGATGGAAACTGTACAAATATGTTCTCATCTGGTCTGGTTTTTATGGTGAAGAGAAGGTCGGGACTTGAGTCCTGGATGGCTGTAATGAGTGAAGTTTCTCCTAAAGGCACATCATCCCTCTAGGTTGATGTTAGTATATTTCCTCTAAATTCCACCTTACTTGACTACCTCCAGCTCCAGGCCTAAACGAATCAAACTGACCATAAAACTTCTCCAAGTTCCGGTAGCACGTCACCTGGGCATAAATTGACGAGTTCAATCTACTGGTGTTTTAACTGTACGACCAACAACTACCAGACTGGACAAGCAAGAGTAGATACTGCAACAGACAAGGAGGACATTTCAAGGGAGTTTGGGGGCACAGCATTATTATGCAGCAAAAGTGGCCAGTATCATGGGATAAGGTATCAAAACTCAGCTAAGAAAACAATCGTTGTAAATATTTTATAATCTTTCAATTCAATTTGCTCAAATCTTGATATATTCTTTCTCCTTTTGACTTTAACTCAACAAGTTACAGCTACATTCAACTTTGACTTGAAATAAAGCAGCTAAAATTGTGTAGACTAAAGACTAAATTTTATTGACTACAACATTTGATGTTTTAAAACTCCAAATTATAAATTATTTTAGATGTTGTATCATGACATGTTATACCTGTTCTTATTGAATTTCAAATCTTTATTGTAAGCTTAATAATTTTTATCGTTTTTTTCTTTGGTTTCATCAATGTTTTCACATATAATTTATTGCTTATAATATCAACTAGGCTCAATATGTTATGAATGTTTTATGTTCTACATATATTACATAATTATTTTAAATTATATCAAATTTATTTATTAAAATTACAACTAAATTATATTATCCTAACTATTCTTAAAAAGAATTCAGACAATACCGTATTTAAAGCACGTACTTATCTTCAGGTAAGCAATTTTAAAACTGTCGTTTATATTTTCGCAAATTAAAAGTAGTTGGGAAGGGGGGTCTGATAGCTGAACCCCATTCCCCCTTCTCTATTTTCACTCACTCTTTCTTCTTTCTTTGCTGTTTCATCCGTGAATGCTCTCAGAGATAGAGTTCAAATAGTTTTCAGTTGAAAAGTTTTGTTGTTTTCTATTCTCAAATACTTACCCGCTTCCACCGTTTTCCCAATACTCACTAATACTTCCTATTTCCCTTGTCAATATTTCGTTATAGACGTTCACAGTTTTTTTTGTCTGACTAGTGAACACAATAACAAACTATTTTTAAAGATTTACTTTTATATCACAATGGTGGCAACAAGCAAATTACTCGTATTTTCTGTTGTTTTTCTTAAACCATAATGAGATGATATTAGTCTTTTTTGGTCAAATTTTGGGTGGTGGGTGTGGAACCTTCAACTCTCCCCTAGTTACGGCCTTGGCAACATATCACCCAGACTATCTCAATATTCATCCAAAGTTTGAGGAAAGTCACCATGAATAATACAAAGAACACCAAGGATAAGTCTAAGCTCACCATCCAAAATGTGTTATAAAGTAAAATAGCCACCATTTACCAAACACAAAGCCTAAAGACTGAGTATTAATATCATAGCAATCGCCCAACTTCAACGACAATAACACAAATAAAATCCTTCCTCGTCACTTACAGAGCCTGCCAAACTTTCACTCTCCCTTTTAAAATTTAGCAACATCATTTGTATATAGTTATTTGTTTTCTATGAATCCCACGACTATTTTTAGTTATTTATATATATATATATANTGTTTTACAATGCACTGGGTCATCTGGTCCGAGCTAGAGTGAAGTCACTCAACCTGAGATATGCGTACCTCTAAGAGTACGCGAGGATATCTCAAGGGGCACAAAGGATTTAAATATACAACTTACATTATATTAATGATAAACACTATATAATGACAGATTTAGGGTTAGCCAAAATACACCCGGATGTAAGGATTTGCGATCTGGAAATGCCACTTTTTTCCCTCGCCTAGTATGTAGATTACAAAATATGTACAGTAGAACTAGTATTATGCACCAACAACTTTGTGGGTACAAAGATGAAGATAAATAATTATGTCTGGAAGTACGCGAACAAAAGAGGTTGAATACCACTGCGCTAAGGGAGTGTGTTACTTTCAATCAATATACAACCAGTTCCTGTAATGAATGGAGAATTGGCTGACGTTCAAATCTCATATATAAATGGTCCTAAATGTAAAGGTTATTTTTCTGGTCGGCTCTGATGAGAATATTTAGGTTGGAATCCCAGCTGAGTCTAATAAGGGTGCTTTTTTCCTAAAAGGTTCTCCACTCTTACCCCACTCATTTGAGGGTACATTCCCTAAACTCTATCTTCCTTATCACTACCCCATTAGCATGAGTAATATAATTATATATTATGTTAGACTGATTATATTATATAATCGTAATTAAAATATTTGAATATTATAGTAGTTAATAAAACAAATCCTATATATATTGAGAGAGAGAGAGAATTAAATATATATAATCTACGTTTAAACGGAATGGATACCAAGAAGCAATAAGTAATAATACGCATATATATTTAATTTATTTTATGGCCAAGTCCTTAAAGAAATCGGCCCTAAGACGTTAATAACATTAAGAAGGTGACCTGGCGGTCTAGGGGTAAGGTGTCAGACTATGCTGGTGGCCGGGGTTCAATCCTCTGTCCCGGCAAAGATTTATCTGATTACCAAACCCTTCCTTCACCTCTGACAAGACATCTTGTAAATGTGTGGAATGCCAGGCCTCCACCGTGGTTCGGTTTCCACGTTAAACTGTAGGTCCTTCATTTCATCTCACAATCACCCTACCATTACACATTAGCGTAAGTGCGTATAACCCGAATGGGTAGTAAGACGTGGTGCTAATAATAATAATAACATTAAGCGCTTACAGTCAAATTTTTATTGGAATTACCTTTTAGAAAATATACACAACTTTTTTGTTTGCGGCCAATTTTTTTTACCACATTTAGATATTTTCACACGTTGTGAGCATATGTACTGATGACGCCAATGTGTAAGGAATTAAAAAGGTTGAATTTAGAGGAAGTGTATCCAAGAGTGACTAGTAGAGGGGGAGAAGCTTCTTTGGCTGTAAGTGAGAGAGACTCTTCCTACAACCATATCCCGCCATGGGTGTGTTCCAGGGGGACTCCGGAGGACCTCTGCTGTGTGATGGCGTGCAGGTGGGCATCGTGTCGTGGGGGCTAGGGTGTGCGAGGCCCAACACCCCGGGGGTGTACAGCAGGGTAGACTCCTACTTGCCCTGGATGCGTGGCGTCATGGACGGTAATATCAAGTCCGTGGCGTCTCTTGGCGTCAACACCTTCTGGTTGGGCGTCTCTTCTCTCCTCGTGGCGTCCTTCTTAGTGGTGTGACCAGTTGTCGAGGTTGAAGTGTTTGAATGTACTGTACCTGTATTAAAGTTTGTTGGACAGTAAAACTCTCATATGGATAAAAAGTGTTAGAACAAGTCTTATATAACCAAATACAATTCATTCAAATTATCGCTCACACGATTTTGTTTTATTTAAATACTTGTACAAACGTATAAATAATAAATTAGTGAACCCTTTTTGGTGATTGATGTATATTTCCCAATATACTGGACTAATATTGACAGAGAGATCAGTATTTCCTCCAAAGTGGTTGTCCACTTTATCTTTACGCAATTAAGGGTGTATATGATCTTAATTTATCCTTACTCATCTCTAACATACTAACGTAATTAATTCATTTACAGATAACCTGAATGTTTAATGAGACGTAATTCTAGAAATATTAAATATTGTGTTCGTTTTGGCATGCTAATTCAAAGGTATTGGGTTGGTTTCCCGTATCCAGAAGTAATTTTCAAATAATTTTTAAATGAGTGATTAAAATCTAGCTATTGTACTACAGAATAACTTTTTTAAATTATAGTTAATGTAATATTAATACCCAACATAAAATATAAAATGAAGACTTTGTTGTTTTATTTTCGCTGTTACATAAAAATAAATAGTATTACACAGGTACTTTAGTACATTTTTATATAAGAAAAGGACGCAAAGTATTAAGAAAGCATCCTTGCCAAAAATAATTTTAAGACAGGTTGTTAGAGGTCTAATATTTACATGTAGAATTGGTTCATTTACTTGTAATTTATTTACTATAGATACTTGTTTAAATTAAAATATTGTGTATCCATGTTTAAAACTACTAAAAAACTAAATATTTTTTTCTATAGTTTACATTAACTGTAAACATTTCTTAGGTATTTAATTTTCTTTAACATAAATATATTATACTTGCCATGGTTTCATCATATAAATTAGTTTGTTTTCGTGAAGCATTTCAATTATAAGATTAAAATAAAACCACATCCGCAGCTTTATTTGATATATAATTGTTAATAAGTGTGGAATTTTTTTTGCAGGTGGTGTGCTGAGTTAGTTATTAAATTTTTCTTTGAAATATGAATAACTTTGGCATACATAATCTTTCTGATATTTTTTCCATTATATTTGTAAAATACCCCAAATAAATGTGATATTAGCAACATACTGTACGTTGAAGGTATCTTTTACACATGTATGTTTTTTGTTTTATTTTTTTGGCAAAGGCTCCAATGAAGTACATATTTTGAGTTAGTGTTGTTGACACGGTATATATTGCGAATTTACTTGACGAGCCCTTTTATATTCCTTATACTTTTTAGGAAGCTAAACTTAGTTACGTAGTTATTTTAATGATTTTGCTATATTTTTCAGCTTTAGGACATGTAATGAGTTTTTATATTTAATAAAAAAAATAACTATGAGAAACTTTTACTACAATTTTCCATTTGTTGTCTCAAAACATTTTCATGAATCTAATACATTTTCCCACTCATATGTTCTGTTTTTACACCCAGCCTTTCTCCAAACCTCCCGTCACAGAAGCCAAAGGCATCAGTAGTGAAACTTATTCGCTCACGTTCTTACTTTGTTTTTTTGAGATTGGGGAGAGGGAGGCAAGCAAAGGAAAGAAGAAAGGTCTCTTGATTTTGACAAATAGCTTGAAGGAACTAAAATCATAAATATTTTTCCCCATCCGGACCATCTAAATAATAAAACAGTTTGGAGTTCTTCCTTTTAAAATAAGAGTAATTTGAATGTCTTGTTACTGTAGACTGTTATTGAGGTGTAGATTATACGATGGAATTTGTTTAGTACCAAAGTGGTTTTATTACTCCATCTTGTCTCAGGTGACTGCACAACATTATATTACCAAAAATAAATATATAAACAACAGGAATATATATATATATATAATTATATAGATTACCATACACACTTTTTTTCCAACGGATATATATATATATATATATATACATATATACTGTAAAAGCTATAATAACAGTAAGTCTTAGAATCTATCTGTCAATCTTAATATGACCAATAACAGGTGCTAAAAGTCCGAAATAATTCCTAGCATTAACCGACATGTCTTGTTAAAAGTAAACATAAGTATTATTTTAATTAATTAATTATTTTATCAACCATCATTTTAATTCCAATAAGTTAGGTTAAGTTAGGTTGTTGATCCTGAACCACAGCAACACACGAACACAAAGTGAGGTTCAGGAAAATATTAGAGCATGAATGATAGAGTTGGTAAGGGTAGGGATTACCTCATTCTAACTCTGATCAGCTTCCGACGGTAAATCAAGCAAGACTAGCCTAACCTAACCTAGATTGACCTAACCTAACCTAACATAACCCAACCTGACCTATACTAGCCTGACCTAACCTAGCATAAGCTAACCTTGGAATAAATATGCTTGGTGGTCAAACTAAAATAATAGTTATTATTACTTTTACTAAGACATGTAGGTAAATGCTAGTATTTACTAATGAGAACTGGAAAAAGCTCAAAATGTACTCTTTTATAAAATATTTTGGACTTTTAGCACCCAATGTTGGTAATGTTAATATTTACTGGTAAATTATAGTCTTTGAACATACCTATTATATGTGTGTTTTGTGACTGGTATAATTTGGTTAAAAATTGGCTCTATCCCGAACTCAAAATATTTCTAGCACAATGGCTTACTACCTGTTCAGGTTTTATGCATTGTAAGTTACTAGTTATGCTAATGAGGGATAGTGAAAAACTATGATGGACAAACCATCCTCAGTGCGCTTGACAGGGATTTGAACCCCTATTTCACTGTCATCGGCCATCTATAGTTTATTGCAAGAGTGACGCCTTAGACCTTGTGGCCACCAAAGCAGGTCTCCGCAAACTATCGTAATTGAAAGTTATTTCTCTTTTAGACAATTTTATAAAAATCTACTTGCTATTTTTGGACATACAATTTATAAATAAAATAAAAACACTCTTATTTTCAAAGATTTGACATTATTTTATTTACCTATTTCAAGAAAAACTAAAACAAATGAAATATACAATATTTTTTTTGCAAAAAAATTAATTCATGCCTATGAAACTATTTCTTTAATCAAATATTTTTAACATTGTGTTTTAACAGTTAATTTGGTAGAGAAAAAATGGTACTGTCAAAACGTTGAGACAAAATTATTTAATTTTGGGTCCTCCCATTCTCCCAGTTCTCAGTGATAACAGCACTTACAAGCGGAACAATTCACTTTCAAATTGTTTGTTGTGGAGGGGTGGGGGTCCAAATACAATAGTTCAGGTGTCAGAACCCACCCCGCCTCCAAACCCTGGTCGATGGTGTTTGAAAATTGTTTATTTCGAGACAATTTGCAAGCATTCACTTGAACCAATTACAATTGTATTCTAAGTTCGCTTTGTAAGCTCATTTGTGAAGTTTGCTTATGGGAAGGGTGGGACCGTTACCTGAAACTAGCTTGGTTTTAAATAAAATAACTCAAGTTTAGTTGATTAATGACTATTTTTTTAATATAAATTTAAAAAAATTATACTTTAAATTTTCGATTCAGTAAAATGTTTTTTCTTTTGGGTAACTTAATATAAATTTTGTTCTTTTGAGGAATATCTAAGGATGACTATCTGATAAACTATTTTTGAAAATTTTATTACAAACTATAGAAAACTATGTGTAAACGTGTTTATGATTTTGTAGTACTGTCCCATACTTTTTTTTAAATCTTTTCGTAAGATAATCATAATTCTATTGTTGGCATTTAGCCTATTTCCATGGAAAAAACTTCCATTTAAATTAGTAGATATAAAAAAAATCCAACAAGTCAAATATTTGTATGACTTCACTTCATATATTTATTTTATACTCGTTTCATAGCTAGTAATGTCGCTGTCCACCATTCATAAAGTGTTTGGTCTACAAGTATGAATATATTCATGTTTCATTAATTACACAAAAATCTAAGGTAGGCTATTTTAAGGAAAACCAAGAAGATGTTTAACTTAGCATACAGACAGCTTCATTAGCACAACTAACAATAAAAGCTCAGCAAATACAATTAACAGTTTTCCGTTTTACCTAAATTAAATTATTACAGAAATAATATTTATTACAAACTTCAATTGGTTTGGCGCTGTTTCAAATATTTAGACCCAATAGAATACGGGCATATGGACCGAGCGGGTAGTAATATGTGGTGATAAACAAAACAAAGATAATAGGATAAGTGTTTTTACTCTTCATCCTTTATGTTCATGCCACCATCCCCTGTAGTAATTGGCTTGCCGACTGCTCCAGCTGTGTATTCCACGCAGTCACATGACACACACTCTGATCACACAAGCAGTACACACACTCAGATCACACAAGCAGTACACACGCTCTGTACACACACTCAGTACACACATTCAGTACACCAGCGGTAGACTAGACTTCCGATGACTGGGAGATCGAGATTCAAATCTCAGTCGGGTGAACTGAGGGTGGTTTTTCCAAAATGGTTTTTCACTCTACCTCCACATAAATGCAGGTACATTTCATCTGAATATAACCTTTATAATTCCTAAAACTATCAGCGTAATTAGTATATAAGCGTATAACCTGAACGGGTAGTAAGTAACACGTGGTGCTAAAAATGTTAGAAAAGCTTCCATCTCTGTCTTGTGAGTTTTTTTTCCCTTCGGATGAATAGTCAATGGTTTATGTCTAAGATTTGTAAATGTATGTTATAAACATTAGCTATATTCCATTGTACATCACCGCGGTTTAATACCTGTTCAGGTTACTCGTACATATTCAGTTGTAAATTGTGCAACTTGAGTAAGTCGTAGGACAGTGAGAAATTGCTCAGTTAACATATCTCAACCTTAGAGGCCATTATAAATGTATATGTTGATCCAATTATAGATGTATATATTAGCCAATTATAGACCAGAATACCTTATTACTACATGATGAAATGTAAACATTTGAGCTCCCTTACATATAAGAACTTATATGGGTTATCCCCCCAAAATGTATATCAACAGTCTTCGTATAGAAGAGAGAATTGTACATTTCTGTGGCTATCGTGCGTTCGGACAAAGACTGCTGTTACAATGATGGTAATGGAAACAATGGTGTGTTTGATCTAGGACTCGGCATGACGTTTTGGGACACTGCTGTTCTAACACCCTGGAAGTCTGTGCGAGACTACCTCGGCTACGGTAACTTTACCTAACATTTACCAAGATAAACGTATTTTAGATAAGTATACATCAGATGCTGTGACTTATTTGAAAAAAATAGTTATTTAATAAAACTTTAAAAATTTGCCTTGAAACAATATTCTTTCTATAAAATTGGTTAAACTATGATGTGCTAAGATTCCGTTGAATGAGGGTTTCTCTAAAATATTAGTCTAGCAAAAACTGAACTAGTTTACATATTTTGTACTGTGACGGTGATCAATAGTAGATTGCCTTTAGAATTATTTTTATCTGCACTTTTTCATATTAAAACTGTAATATAATAATTTCTCTAGTACTGTACATAACCTAAAGATAAAATATTATTCAAAGATACATTATCACACTATTTATTTTTATAGCATCAAACGTTAAAAGATTAGTCAGTATAAGTTTAAATATTTTTCTTCCCTAGAATTAAAATAAAACTATTTATTTTAAGTGACATTCGAGTGAGTACAGGTTGAGGCCGAGACAATCATAGTAACTTGAAAAATAACACTTTAATTGAAAGGTAAATATTCACTAGCAAAGTAATTGCAAACTATATACCGGTACTACACTTTTTCACTTTTTGAAGATAAGTAACTCAGACGAGCTCCACCGGACAAACCTCAGCACGTTGTCCATCACTCTCCTCAGCATAGATCGTCTAGTTGTTTCCGTCCCACCCAAATAGTATAATCCTCTTGTACATTTTTGGTTATAATTTAAATAGATTAATTTTGAGTTAAAATATAAAAAACACTACGCAAGTGTAAGTATATAATTAATCCAAAATTATACTTCTCCTTTTTACAGACGTCCCGCCAAGCTGGGGAGATTTCGCTTCCCAACTTATATTTCAAGTGGTAAGGAATGGATGTAAAATCAAGTAGACAGTCACATGAAATTCTCAAAATCACCATTTTTATACATCAATTAGAACTTTTATTTAAGCTTTAACTTTAATCCTAAAAAGAAGACCCGCCTCGGTGGCGTAGTTGGCTAACGCGTTGTCGAGTTGAGCTCAACTACTGAGGACGGGGAGATCAAGGTTCAAATCTCGGTCGGGTGAACTGGGGGTGGTTTTTCCTAAATGGTTTTTAACTCTCCCTCCACGCAAATTCGGGTTCACTTCCTCTAATTTAACCTTCCCAATTCCTAATCCATTAGCGTAATTAGTACTTTAAGCGTATAACCCGAACGGGTAGTAAGACGCGGTGATAAATATTATTATTATTAAAAGGAAGCCTATAACTATATACTACGTAATACCAATGAAGTGGAAAAAACATACAAATAAAGTAGCAAGTAGGCTCAATTTAAAATTTACTAGACAATTATTTTGAGATGATTTGGATGCATCAATTTTTTCATCTACTCTATACCCCCTTTCTTAACTTGAAACAATTCCTCATTAGTATTTATTACCAACAGTGCAAGTAAGTTGGACCAGCGTGTCAAATTTTGACCTGGGAATTTAGGATGTTATTATTTATTTATTTTCAAAATGGGGAATAAATATTTTACACAAAGGGGTTTTACAGCCTCTCTCTAAGTAAATTATGATTTATTTAGTTTTATTTGGATAAAATAGTGAATTACCATCAACTAAAGGGATCAACATACAATTATTATTCACAGATAATTCTTTGTTTACATGATTTTATTATAAATGTAATACTGATATATAATTATTAATTTATAAATTTCATTACTTAATTTCCGTATTTCTAAAAAGTTTTATAAATAGCTATTATGATATCAACCTAACAGATTTTTCCTTACACACAAGGTAATCTTGTTACTTTTACAGTTGGATGAGGTGTTTCTTTGGTCTGTGAACCTACCTTCAACTTTATCAAATTCAGTGTGGACCATCCTTAACTCAGATTTTTCTCATCCCTGGGTCTACGTCATCTACCTCGTCTTTCTCTATGTCGGTTTACATGTAAGTTCCCACATTTCAAGTTAAGTCGAAAAATACATTCAACCCCAAAACAAAGCTGTAAGTAAGATATTTTGACTGAAACAAATCCTTTCTATCAATCTTTACTAGTGTTTTTATACTTTTTTAAATTAACAATATGTATTTATCTTTCAAATTAAAAGAATATCCATTTAAACTAAATATTTAATAAAACGCGATATTTTTGACTAAAATATAAATACTATGAGCTGTCCGCATGAAGTTTATAGATCTTAGATAGAACTAGGAAGCTGAGCTATAATTTTAATGCTTGCACAGTCAGTGGCGTGGCGTGTTTGCCAGGCGAAGCATAGATTGTTAAAACTGTACTTGTGAAAAGTTATCCAACGCTTAGTCCGCTTTGTATCAATCACGCATCAATGTATGTATGTTGATTGATCCTCGACCAATGACTGCTCTACTGAGTGAAAATAACAATAGTAATCTTGAAACTAGTTCTGTTGTCCCTACCCCCGCGTCCCGTGGGCCTTTGTGTCAGGATGGGCCTAGTGGGATTAGAAGGTTTTGGCAATTAATAATAGGGTTCGTTTTGATCCTGTTTATTTAAATAGACCATTTACGCTACTAGTGTATAATGGTATTTAGGATTTATAACTAATTGAAATTTTAGAAAACAGTATTTGTACTACCAATTTCCCTACTCAGCAGTCCACACCCTGATCTAGCTCCGGGGCTAAAACTCTAGCTGGTATCGAACACACGACCGCCCAGCGCAGTGATGTTGCTATTTAGCTCTGACTTCCAAGAGGGGTTGGGGTATCCTCCTCCGTACTGAACAGGGACTCAAGCTGTAGGATATTCTCCCCACAAGTTAGTTAAACTTTGTAGCTGAGTATGTAGAGCACTTTGGACTATCCCCACTAGCAATTGGTGTCCCTATCCAGCCCCTCTCACCCCAAAAGATCTAAAAACTCACTGTTATACACTGAAAAGGAGGGGTGTATCCCCTAAGATAGTAGTTTTGACAATACTCTGTGTTATGCTAACTGGCAAAACAATCTCTGTTTTTAAAAACACGACCTAATATGAATGTGTGACTGCTGATTCAGGAAAGTGGACAGTGTGAATTCTTTGGCCTACGCCATCCTCACATGATCTAGATCCTAAGGCTGCAAGCTATGACATCTGTTTGCCCTGATAACATGCCACGAAATGCTACTGTTTACTGTCGGGTGGCGAGGAAAGCTTTGCATTTTGCCTCAAATTCAAGATTGAAAGCTATAAAGATTTGGTAACTGATCATATTTTCAGGAGTAAATGACATCTAAAAGGTCAAGTGAGGGCTCATTCTATAACTCCTCTTGCTTGGTAAAAAGTTTAGGGTATATTCTAGAGTAGTGAACTGCAGTCAACGCAGAAATGATCCACTAGTATTATGTTATGCTTCACATTCTGAGCTAAACTTTCACTTCATTACAGCAAAGTGGAGACCACCCAAAACTCGATAAAGAGGAATAGCCTAAAGGATGAGATCAGACACTCCCTAGTCCAGAACTGTTTATAGTCTCATTGCAAACCTTGGATAATTATTGGGTTTTTGACTCAGTTTTAGTTTAGTTTATTAAGTTTTGGTAGAAATATATAATACATGTATAAAGTTTTCCAATTTTAGAGAAGATTTTAACTATTGAAGTTGTGAGAGGTATTTATTTATAATCCCACTTAAAATGTAGCTTATTTTTATTAAAATATACAGCTGTCGCAGAAACGTCCACGATATGAGTGTCGAATCACAGTCCAGCTTATTAATCCTAACCGGTGGTTCCATGGCATAACTTGGATATGGACTGGATTGCTGGTAAAGAAGAGGTTTGGGTTCAAATACCTGCTAAATGTGCTAGGAATGGTTTTCAATATATGACATATCACTGTGGTATCTCGTACTAATCTACACATTGCTGTGGGTGCACCTTCTCTTAAACTGTCCTTCTCACCACCACCCTTTAAATTAAATTTTAAATGATTATTGTGATAAGTTTAATAATAAGCCACAACACCCGCTTCGGTGGCCGCATATTCTAAGGACTTAGGTTTGCAGTAGAATAGACTGTCGATGACGGGTAGATCGAGGTTCGAATCTCAGTCGGGTGTAATGAGGATGTTTTCTCCAAAATCATTTTCCACCTTTCCTCCACGCAAATACAGATACACTTCCAATAACTATAGCCTTCCTCATCCCTAAAACCGTTGGTGCAATTAGTACATAGGCGTATAACCTGAACGGTTAGTAAATAGTGGTTCTAAACAAAACCACATCGGTGGGCACGTAGCATTTTTTATTATGTATTTAACGTATACTTTCTGAACCGACATATTATATCAGCACACAACTTATAAACAAGCTTAAATCTGGGAAATACACATTACTCAGCTCTCCAGCTGTTAGTTCATTATGTAATGTGAAATTATAAACCTACATTTCACCAATGATAGATAATTTGTCCATGCCAGAAATTGAACCCGAGTCTTTAAAATATCATCGAGACTGGTTCCCTGACGGTGGTGAGGAAAGGGCTCTAATTCGTGTTGGGTGCAGGCTCTATTTAAGGTGTTTTTCATAAATAGTTTTCCACTCTCCCTCCACGTAATTACGAATAAACCTCCTCGAAATTAAACATTCCATATCACTCATACACTAACGTAATCAATACATATACATGTAATACACAAGGTTTGTAAGATGCGGTGCTAAAAACAAAAAAGTGGCAGCTCGGACGGGTAGTAAGATGCCATGCATTATATTATAACACTAGTTATTAAATAATATATACATTTTCAATTGAGAAATGGTAAATACTTGTTGTCCATCCCTGTTGATAATATTTCAGATGTTGAGGAGCTATGTGCTACAGACCAACAGGTTAGATAGGGAGGTCAAGCTATTGATCTCAACCTTGGAACTAATTGAGAACTTGCAGCTTCAGAAAGAGGAGGCCTTTGAGAACTCAGAGAACAAGGTGAGTGGCCTCAGTTGGAAGAGGTCGCTATACAGTCCAATTTTCTTAGGAAGGTGCTTTCCTAATCTGACAGCTATCTACTTTCATCTATTCATACTTACTTAAAGTTATTTGCAGATGTTCCTTTTAGTAGACATTAAAAATACCTATGAAATAGTAAAATGTTGGCAGAAAAAGCTTGTATTTTATAAAAGGGCCTTCATATGACAATTGGACTGTAGAAAACGTCTCTTTAACACTTTACACCTGGGGATATTTTAAAAATGAGGTATTAAATGAGGATACTTTCGAAACCAGCCATGCAACATGAAAGAACAAAACTACTTTTTTTTGTACAGAAGTAATTAAATACAATCTTATAAAACTCAATTTGTTCACAGTTTTGAAAACTAGACACTATATTTGGAATTGAAATGAGCAATATTATATATATACTTAAAATATACTTTTGGTGTTAGTTGGGGTGGATAAGAAGTAGAATGTGGTATTCAAATTAATACTTACTAAGACAACACATAATCCTTTTCCAAAATATATAAATGTATTTTTGTATGTACAAATATCATTATTATTGATTTTTATTTAATATTCCACCATTTCTGACATATCCAGCACATTTCTAAACATTCAATGAGTCAGAATGAAAGCAATATATTACACAAATCATCTAAGAAAATTAGTTACTACTTGCGGCTGGAATTATTCTCATTCCAGTAACATATTACATACATGATTTTTATTATTTAATCACAACTTTCTCTATAAATAAATGCTCTTATTTGTTATATATGATTTACATGATTTTTTCAATCACACTTTAGCTGTTCCACTGTTTTTCATCATTAATTTTCTGCAGGTTGTGTGGCAATCCATTGATACCGGTAGCTTGGAAAAGGAGGTAGGCTATAAAAGTATTATTGGCAAGTTTGACTGAATTAAAAACCAATTTCTAAAGTGTAAATTATGTTTCTGGGCCTCTTTTATCAATTTTATGTCATCCATTATTTACTATTTACATTATTGTTGTGAATAACAAAATCTGCCATAGTAAAGATTACTAATTTCGTCTACTCTACACCTAATTTCTTTGTGGAGGGAACTGCATGATTACTATTGAACAACAGCGTTGTCATTCTTTTGTTTTCCGTGACCATTATTCCTTCGAATGTATATCAAATTTGGCAATGCTGGGCTGTCGTTGTTGCCAGTAATTGGGGCTTCTTCCTCTAGCACTGTAGTAAAGTTACAGTAGTCTTAAGTCTCGCGTTCCTAATATCTATCTAAAAAACATTAATCAAATAAACACTCATATTTTATTAGTACTCTGTGTAGAAAAATAGTTATTATTGATCACGTTAAGATTTTGTGTGTATGTGTTGGTTGTGTTGCTTTTATTTTGCCGTAGGGTTGTGGAATTAGAGTTTATGTGCATATTAATATATTTATTTGATTAATAGTGTATTGTTAACAGCTAAAATATAAAACAAATTATGGACTCTCCGGCTTGTTACAAACAATTACATTCCAAGAGGAAAATATTAAGTAGTAAAGAAAGACAATGTTGTTAAGAGACTACACCTATTTTCGTTAAGACGGAACTTGTTCAGTAAATCAAGCGGTAATTCAGACTGCAGGAGCTACAGACTTGTCTTATGAGTTAATAGTCTCTACTAAACAAGAATTCAAAACTAAGGGAAAATTACTGTCACCAATCAAATAAATGGTACGGATCTCCGCACGGACTTTCTCACTCTATTGTTTGAAAATGGAAATATTTACTCAAAGCTCGTAATATATGTGAAACGAAATATATACACTAGCACCCCCAAGCATAAATTGCACTATACTTATGTACAACTTTTTTTTTAGTCCCGGTTTTAAATTTTATAATTTTGTCTTTAAATAATTAATGTCCTCATTTGTATGTTTGGACTGATAAAAAAACATCAATATTGGGTCCACAAGGGTCAACACTTCGTATTAAAATTTCAACTTCCAGTTAAAATTTTCGACATTTTATTAGGTGTTGCAAATCTTCATGCCATCGCATTGCTATTAAATTCATTATTTATAAATGTTGACCAATAAAATTTGTAAATATTGAAAATTGAGTCTAAAATGGAATAGTTCATTCATTATTGTTGTACAAATATTTCTCCTAAGAGGTTTAAGGAAAAATAAACTTTTTGAGAGACTTACTTATATTTAATCACTCTAGGGCATTGGAGAATTATAACGTTGAAACATAAGTACTATCCTTTAACTTTCTCGCTATCTTACAGGTAGAGAAAGTATTGTGATCGTCAAAAAAGTTAAACACACGATTTTGATGAATCTTGACGCTTCATGGCCCCCCAAATAAAAAAAAAAATTGTTTTTGACTTTCCGTCTGTTTGTCTGTCAGTCTGTACCTCCAACTAGAGCCTAAAATATTTTACCGATCGGGCTAAAACTTGCTATCTAGGGTTTACATAGGGTTGCCCCGAGGGGATTTTGGAATTTGATATTTAATCATAAAATTAACGGTAGTTTACTGACGGGCAAAAAGATAAAAAGTAAATTTTCTCAAAATCGGCTCTAACGATTATGATTAAATCTCATTTCTAAACATTTATAAATATTACAAACAAAATGGCTTCTCTCAATATTTCGGCAAAATGACTTTATGGACTCCAATCTGATGCGTAAATTATCTTTTTTTTTAATAATATCTCTTAAACTATTTTAGATATGAAATTATGTATCGCTACAAATATGTAGGTCACTTTATAGTACAAATTTTTTTAAGAAGCATATTTTTATAAAACCAACTTTCAAGCTATACGTAAATATATATATTAACTTTTAGAACACAAAAGGTAAGAGTATTGCGACCACAAAAGAAAACCTAACCTGAAATGTTGATGGATGTCGAAGTCTCAAGACCCCCCAAACCCTAAAAAGTGGTCTTTGCAATGACGTCTGTCTGTGTGTCCGTTTAAAATTAAAAATTAAGAGTAGTTAAAGAAAGGGCGAAAAGAGATAAAATCGATTTTCTCAAAATTGACTCTAACGAATTTGATTAAATTTCGTATCTAGGTTTTGATTAAGATTATAAATAAACTGGCTATTTTCATTTTACCATGAAAATTAATTTTAGGGTACCTTACAGAAGCAGACACTTCCGTATCTCCTCAACTGTTTGAGATACTAAATAACTTATCATTGCAAAATTGTAGTCTATTAAAAATTAAAAAACTTTAAATGAAATATATTTTTATAAATCCAACAGTTTCTGAGATATTGGCAAATATAGTAATACACTTTTGTGAGCTTTAGTTGTAAAGAGATACTACTTAAGTTGTAACGCAATAATTCTCCAATGCCATAGAGTAATTAAATATAAGTAAGTCTCTAAAAGTTTATGTTGTTTTCCTTAAACCTCTTAGGAGAAATGTTTGTACAACAATGATATATTCCATTTTAAATTCAATAGGTAATATTTACATTTTTTATTGGTCAGAATTTATAAATGACGAATTTAATAGCAATGCGATGGCATGATGATTTACAACATCTAATAAAATGTCGAAAATTTTATCTGTAAGTTGAAATTTTAATACGAAGTGTTGACCCTTGTGGACCCAATATTGATCTTTTTTATCGTTCCAAACATACAAATGAGGACATTAATTCTTTAAAAACAAAATTATAAAATTTAAAACCGGGACTAAAAAAAAAGTTGTACATAAGTCTAGTACAATTTATGCTTGGGTTTGCTAGTGTATATTATTTCGTTTTACATATATAACGAGTTTTGAGTAAATATCTCCATTTTCAAACAATAGAGCGAGAAAGTCCGTCTGGAGTTCCGTAACATTTATTACAATTAAAGCTCACAAAATTGTATTACTATATTTGCCAATATCTCATAAACTGTTGGTTTTATAAATAATATTTCGTGTAAAAGTTTTTTTATTTTTAATAGCACTACAATTTTGCAATGATAAGTTATTTAGAATCTCAAATAGTTGCAGTAATACGGAAATTTCAACTACTCTAAAGTACCCTAAAAGTCATTTTCATGGGAAAATTAAAATAGCAAGTTTATTTATAATCTTAATAAACGCCTAGATACGAATTTTAATCAAAATCGCTAGAGCCGATTTTAAGAAAATCGATTTTTTCTCTTTTCTATCTTTATTAAACTAATCTTAATTTTAAGTTTAAACAGATGCACAGAAAGACGTCATTACAAAGAACACTTTTTAGGGTTTTGGGGCTCATGAGACGTTGACATCCATCAACATTTCAGGTTAGATATTTTTAAGGTCACAATACTTTACCTTTTGTGTTTGAAAAGTTAAAAAATATAAATATCTATGTATAGCTTGAAAGTTATTGGTTTTATAAAATTATGCTTCGAATAAAATATTTGTATTATAAATAGATATACATATTTTTATCATAAGTAATTTCATATTTCGAATAGTTTCGGAGATATTATACAAAATTATAATATACGCATTTGACTGGAGCCCTTAAAGTCATTTTGCCGAAATATTGAGAGTAACCATTTTGTTTTGAACATTTATAAATGTTTATAAATGAGATTTTATCAAAATTGTCAGAGCCGATTTTGAGAAAATCGACTTTTTCTCTTTTTTCCCATCAGTAATCTACCCTTAATTTTAGGGTTATATATAAAATTCCAGAAACTCCTTGGTACAACCTTATGAAAACCCTAGATACCAAATTTCAGCCTGATTGGTGAAATAGTTTAGGCTCTAGTTGGAGGTATAGACAGCAGACAGACAGACAGAAAGAAATTCAAAAACAACTTTTTCGGATTCGGGGGATCATGAAACGTCGAGGTTCATCAAAATCTCGAGCGATTTTGCTTTTCAATTGAATCCTCCAACCTCCCCATGCCACATTGTTTACAATCAGGGATGTCCAAGTAAACCCTCCCCAGTCACTTACCAACAACAGAAAGCTAGATGGTTTGGCAACCGGTAACAGAGAGCGAACGAAGATAAATCTTTTCCCCATAAAACCTGCAGTTGCTTCAGCAATGAAATTAGGTGTATATTCGTTTATATTATATTTCACCATCTTAACGGCTAGGAATTACACTTTGATGGCTACTCATTAAACTATTAAGGGCTATCATATTAAATTACAATTACACTTAAGTTGTTAATCATTAATATTTCAATTACAAGTCATTCAAGTGTAAATTCTAGCCGTTGAGCTGTGAGCAACAAAATACAGATATCCTGTCATTATTTAGCTGTTAAGTTGGTGTCTATTAAAAGCTAAGCTAGTAGTCATTTTAATTTAATTGTTATCAGTTAAGCATGATGCCATTAATTAATATACAGGTGACCTGGTGGTCTAGGGGTAACGTGTCAGACTTCTGTGCTGGCGGCCGGGGTTCAATCCTCGGTCCCGGCAAAGATTTATCTGATTACCAAAACTTTCCTCCACCTCTGACAAGACATCTTGTGAATGTGGGGAATGCCAGGCCTCCACCGTGGTTCGGATTCCACGTTAAACTGTAGGTCACCCTACCATTACACATTAGCGTAAGTGCGTATAGCCCGAATGGGTAGTAAGACGTGGTGCTAATAATAATAATAATAATAATAATAATTAATATACACAAGTATATTGGTAGTCGCTATAATGATAACTGTTGTTAAACACACATTTAGAATACCATTACTTTTTTCTCATAAAGTGCCTAGAAAAGTTAACAGCTCTAGTTTATATATATATATTAATTTGTAAAACAACACTATATATATAGTGTAGCTTGACAAATTAATATTAATAATATATATATATATATCAATAATGTTAATTTTTCAAACTACACTATATATATATATATATATATATAGTGTATGTTGTTTTACAAACTAATATTATTGATTATTATTTACTATTAGGTGTTCTGTCTTATGACAGGTCCAATACTTTTGTCAGTAAACTTAGGTTACCAAAGCACCCTGTCCTCTGCCTCATCTTCCAGCCCCCATATTCAAGTCATCCAATATTTTGGGTCCTTCTTCTTCCTAAAATCCTCTGTCCTTCAAATTTGGCTAGCATCTAATTATTTAAAAATATAAATTTTTGCTGTGTACATTATTATGAAATGTTTGTTACCCTTATAGGTTGTCCGTATTAATATAAGATTAGAGGAGTTATCCAACATTTTAGAGGGAATTGAAAGGAAACTATCAGAGGTAAGAAAAACAAATCCATATTATGTTTGAAGGCTTAGATATTTTTTTAACTATTAAGCTTTTTTATTCTAAATATAGCTATAATCATAGTCATAATCATAACCCTAAGAAAATAAATTTTGACAAGTGTGTGTGTGTGTGTGTGTGTGTGTACCAAAACTAAGCTATCTAAGCTAAGCTAGCTATGCCATGATAATCCTAAGTATAGATATTTTTATAGATGCATGGAACCAAAGTTTACTAATAACAGTCTCTGTGATATTATGATTAAAATATAATAAAGAAATATTCTGAAAACAAAGTCCATTATTTGAGGATGATACTCTCATTGTTGTCCGCAATTAAATCTCATTGGTTTCATCGTATTAAAGTTAGCTAAATCTT
Source organism: Timema monikensis (assembly GCA_902151445.1). Lineage (NCBI taxonomy): Eukaryota > Metazoa > Arthropoda > Insecta > Phasmatodea > Timematidae > Timema > Timema monikensis. The sequence continues at coordinate 23,146 of CABFVZ010006007.1, forward strand.
ATTTTGTAACATATACAATTAATCTAGCTGTCTTCTTGCCTCACGTTGGCTGCCAATTGTAAAGGTTTCATTAATGACTTGTTGTCGAGCCCCGCGTTGTGTGCCATTTGTAACAATTATATATTATACTTTCAAATGTTATATAATTGGGTGATATTTTTGAATATTAAGACTTCCTCGTACTTTATATGTTAAGTTTTATTTGCACATTATTTTATCAACTGT
>CABFVZ010006008.1:0-16814 GCA_902151445.1 Timema monikensis
TACACCACAGGAGGTTGTCTGTATGTAGACTATCAGCCACTCTTGTGTCAGAACGTTGTCCAGGGTACACCACAGGAGGTTGTCTACACCTCCCCGCAAAGAGGTGATGGTGATAGTGAGTATGAGGGTATGGAACCAGTGGAAACTCTTAGACCTAGTTTAAGAATAGCTAGCCCAACCCTGATGACCGTTGGGGTAACTCCTCTTTAGGGTAAAATACTCAAGGGAGCAGGCGCTGACCCCTTCACCACGGGGCTGGCCCGTGTTAATGAAGACCTGAACTAGCTCCTTCAGTCTTTTGTAGTGTTTAGAAATAAAAACACTACAATTATTTATCTAGCACAAATTCTTACTAACCGTTCGGGTTGTACGCTTAAGTACTAATTACATTAATATGTTAGTGATGAGGAAGGCTGAGTTTAGATTAAGTGTACCTGCATTCCCGTGAAGGTAGTGAAAAAGCACCCTCAGCACATCTAAACGGGTTTTTAACTATTATATCCCCATCGTTGGCAATCCAGTCTGTTGTGAAAGTGAAGCCTTAGACCGTGCGGTCATTAAAGCGGGTCATTTCAGAAGTAGGACCTTCATCTACACAGCAGCTAGGACACCATTTTTATTGGAGAGGGTGCAACAATGGTGACGCACAATGTTCGCTTTTTGTGAAGATGGATTCCTCAAATATTTGAACACCCTGAATACATAAAGATATTAGTCATTCAAGGGTCCGAAAAACTTTTGGATTAGAACTAAAAAGAAAAGCATTTTAAAAACATTTTTAGAACCATCATGATACTTACTAGTAGCTTAGCTCAACATGATTATGGAAGGCATTTAAAAGCTGGTTCCCAGAGCGTTAATTTACCACATGAAAGATTATTAACATTATATAAAAATAGTTATAGACCACAGTAAGATTTTCATAGAAAGCCCGCTATTTTAAAATTGGAAATTCATGTTAACACAATTTTAATTCGTCATTTGTTGTTTAATTAAAATGTCTTCATAAATACTTATACATTTTTTTACATTTATGTTGATAATTTTCATATGAAAATAATTTTTTAATTCTTAAAATGTTCTTACTATTCAAATTTTAAGGCACATATTTTAATTTTTTGTTTATTTAAAATTTCTACTGTTACTATTTGTGTTAAACTCTTTGTTTCTAACACTCTTTATTTTTATTTTTATTAATTTTTTAAACTCTAGTCATTCTTGTATTTGACATATTTAAAAAAAATCTATTTAAAAATTGTTAATGAATTTTAACTGGTTTTATCAATTTTTTTACATTAAAATATGACTAGTATATCTATTTTCAAGTCTTATTATTCTATAATAAAAAGAGTGATTAATAGTTTGTCAGAAATAAATTAAAATTAGTTAATTAATTAAGCTTAATGTGTGTTTTTAAGCTCTTTCCACGAAGGCAATCAAAATAACCGGAAGAGAAATAGATATATGCATAGTTTTTTGCAACAGGCACTTTCTTCCTCCCTTAAAGACGTTGCCTACTTGGAAATTTCGAAGATATTTTGCGAAGCGGGTTCCATCTTAACTTAACGCACCTAAGCAGTCTTAACAATATCACAATTAAACGCTAATTTAAACAATAGAAAGAGAGTGCAGAAAGTGAGAGGGATCCTTTTATGTTTTGATAAACCTTTCCCTCTTCCTATAAGGAGTTTAAACACTCGCTTTAATATTTGCGCATTGAAATCATTGCCTGCTTTTTAATTTTACCCTTTTCTTGTTTCCTATTCTAGATAGACATACATATGCTACTTATTTAATTTACATACTGTCAGGAGGACTCCTACAGGACATTTTCGTGATCAAGCCAGATAGCCTAAATTCTAGAGGATTTATAAAAAAAATACATTTAAAAAAACAACTTAAAGATAAAAATAATAATTTTGTGACACTGTAGGACTCTTTTTAGAATATAATTATTTAAGAATTTATGGTTCGTTTCAACGTTAAATTACTAAAACTCACTGAGTACAACGTAAATTCCGTAACATAAAATATGTAATTGTGTATTGTCTTGACCGGCCGTGACGTCACAGTTAGGCAACGTTCTTAAATCCGATCCAGGTTAAGACCAACATTTTTTCATTTTTATAGAAAAAAATATTTGGCCAAAACAAATAAAATCTATTTTTTCAGCAGAAACGTTTAGTTAAATGTTATACACATATTAATATCAACAGTTGTTGAATATTTGTCATGAAGCATAATTAAATTTAATGATAACAATATCTTAAATGAAAAGGAAAAGCTCTCATCATAGTCCAGGATGCTTACGACCGGTCTTCAAAAATGGCTGATATAGGTATGTGTAGGAAGTTTAAATAATGTATCTGCTGAAGCAAAATATTACTAGAATCTAAATCATCTAGATTCTGTAAAAACTACTTTAATACTGGCCCAAAATTGCGTTAACTTCCACCCAAACTTGTCCCCCCAATGCTTGAAAATATAGAAGATGAAGTCTAAAATTTGAACATAAAATATACTTCTTTTAAACGTTAAAATGTTGTCTTAAACAGATCTCGCGTAGCTATTCTAATTGCTCCATGTTAGCTCTATTGAAAGACTATTACATTTTATTAGTATGCTATCTGTTTACTTTGTAGCTTACTGTTACTATTTATCATTACTTGTCTATTACGGAGGAGCACGGAACGTACGAACCATAAGAGCTCACTTAACACCAAGTATTATAAGTGTACACAAGACTCAAGTAGGAAAGTGTGAAACTATTGTTTACAAAAGTGCAAGGAAGGACGTTTGCTAAACTTGTTGTGGTTGTTTGGTTGTTGTACAAAGTTGAAGTTGACTTTGTACAACATACGTGCCAAACAGTTTTGTTACCCTTTCTAATACTTGCATTTCCTTCTAAGAAACAACTTTCCTGAGCCATTGATACGAGATATCAAATAGTTCCCAGTGCGACGTTGCCACATCTGACTGAATCAGTGTTTACTGTTAAAGTGGGGATGTAAGGAACTAGATAAAAGGGCAGTAGTCTTTGCAGTTTTTATATCGAAACTATTTTTTGCCAAAATAAATAAAATATTGCTTCAATACAGATATAGAGTCTAACTTTCTTCACATGGTGATATCAAGAGTTGTTGAATATCTGTCAGGGATGTCCCTTAATTTAATTACCATTTTTTCTCTTTATTAAAAATGTTTGTCCTCTAATTCCGCTATGATATTGAAAGATATTCAACAACTGTTAATATCACCATATGAAGAGAATTAAACTATATGTTTGTGTTGAATCAGTATTTTATTTATTTTGGCAAAAAAAAAAATGTTGCTTTAAGAACTGCATAAACATTTTTGCGTTCCCTGCATCCATACCTTAACTTACATCAGGCCTTTTTCCAATGATTTTCAAGCAGCCCTCCCCTCACGTAATAGATGATAGGATTTACCACCCCCCGCCCCCCATCCTACGTACTTTTAATCGTTTAGTTATTTTCATCTATATTATTACTAAAACTAAAGATTAGCTGTCATGTTTAAAGTAAGTAACTATCTTTGTACAAAATATGAAGTGAATATTTCAATTCTATTTATAAAATGGTGAAGGGTCCGGGGTTCAATCCTCGGTCCTGGTACATATTTATCTGATTGCCAAACCCTTCCTTCACCTCTGACAAGACGTGTATTAATCACAACTTATGAATGTGAGTAATGCCAGGCCTACACCGTGGTTCGGATTCCACGTTAAACTGTAGGTCCTTCATTTCATCTCACAATCACCCTACCATTGCACATTAGCGTAAATGCGGATAACCCTAATGGGTAGTAAGACGCGGTGCTAGTAATAATAATAATAATAATAATAATAATAATAATAATAATAATAATAATAATAATAATATAAAATTGTGAAAATTAGTGATTAAAGGGGGGCTAGTAAATTAATGAACTTGAAACAATTCAGAATTTTGGTTTATTTTTAAAGATTTTGTTTCATTATACATCTTGATAAAAACCTTACGTAAGTTTGATTCTGACACCCCATCCCCCTACTTAGACATATGTAAGAGGGCTAGAGTTACAAACTCATCTGTTTTGGTTTGCCAGTGAATGGGAGATTGGGATTTATACCCCGTTTAGCGGAATATAGGGTGTTTTATTCACAATCATCGTCCACGCTCCTTCATCACGAATACGTGTGCATTTTATCAAAAATTACATATTGTAAATTATTTCTCATTACTGTGCATATGTGGATTGTTTGGACCAGTAGTAATTAATAACCGTGCACACAAATATAGAAGCTAATACTAAATATTTAATTTTCTACAAATATTCTTACATTAAGATTAATCAAACCTAAACATAAACACTCTACTTAGACACCACCTGGAACCGAACCAGAGTCTAAAGTTGATCTGTATTCGTCCTTCAGCCACTCTGTTACGGGGTGAGATTACATGTGTGCGTATAGATAATAAATACTCACTGGGAATCAATGTCTGATAAAACTTGAGTGAGGCGTCATCACCGGCCAAAGCAAGGACCGAACTTAGAACGTCCCAACACGACCGGGAAAAACTTCAGCTCATTGTCTCTGTCCTGGTGACGATTTGGTTATAGTTGAAACCTCCAGTTAACCACAACTAGCTTCTCTCTGGACCAGCGTTGCGACAATAATCATCCTCTGGGATGGTCTTTCCTCAACCAAAATAATTACTTAAAAAACTGTCTGTGTATATTTGTTGCGGTGCATCTCCCGCGTGTCTGGTGCAGTTGTCACATGACATGCACGACTGTGTGTCCGCCAACACACGCCATCAAAACGTTATTTGACACACTTTGAAGACACGGCACGCACGACTGTGATCGAACTTGCCTAGCAGGTCTCATGCTGCATCAAAACTGGGAAATTATCGAAAAATGGACATTTGAAAAAAAAACGTTCCGGAATATTTAAATAAAGGGGGGATGAGGGGGGAAATGATTCATGACCTTAAGTGAACTGTTATTTCCAACGTTTCGAATAGTGTTTCTATTATTATTATTATTATTATTATTATTATTATTATTATTATTAGCATCACGTCTTTATACCCGTTCGGCTTGTACGCACTTATGCTAATGTGCAATGGTAGGGTGATTGTGAGATGAAATGGAGGACCTACAGTTTAACGTGGAATCCGAACCACGGTGAAGGCCTGGCTTTCCACACATTCTCAAGTTGTGATTAATACACGTCTTGTCAGAGGTGAAGTAAGGGTTTGGTAATCAGATAAAGTTTTTATAGTTGCAGGCAATTGTCGAGAAGGGAGGTATTAGTGTTTACCACTGCATTTTTAGTAAAAATAATATATTTTTACCCTACCCCTACATTCCCAATACACAATAAATGCTTGACGTTGGCCACAAGGAATCGAACAAAAAACTTTGATATGGTGGGCCAGCTCTTCACTTATTGTTCTCACGAGTGTCGACACCTTGTTTACATATTCGGCAAATCGAGATAGTTTTTTTAAATCACCCCATTTCTTACTACCCGCCTGCATGTATGCATTAATAGCCTAGGGATAAGAAAACTAGAATTTAAAATAAATGTAACTAAATTTGCGTGGAGAGTGAGCTGAAAACCAATTAAGAAAATAAAAACCTAAGTATACCTGGGTGGGGTTTGAAACCTAAGACTCCTGTCACTAGAAAGCCTTGCTAGATGAGACTGGTGACTGTCCACGTGTCTACGATATCGTTGTTTTTACCGTGTCTTACTACCCATCCGTGCTGTAAGCATGCACTCCACAGGATGATCACAGGGAGGATGCACTTAATGTGCTCTCTTCAAACTTTGCCCGTACCTGCTCACCGATATACATCCATTGGTGGATGTTTGTCAGCGGCCATGTCTCTCTCTCCTTGTCCATTAACACTTCCGGGACTTCTCAACAAGATGGCGACAGTGTCGTGTGTGATCTGTTTTCACATACATACACACACGTAAATACATATATACATACATACACGTACATACATATATACATACATACATACATACATATATACATATATATACATACATATACTTACATACATACATACATACATATATACATATATACATACATACATACATACATACATATATACATACATACGTTCATACATTTGTACATACATATATACATACATACATACATACATATATACATACATATATACATACATATATACATACATACATACATACATACATACACGGCAGCTAGTACACATACAACTAAATAAACCTTAAAATATGCTAAATATCATCATACACGGTCTATATATTTTATATAAAACGTACATACACAACAAATAAATATATAAAAAATCAAAAACAAAACTAAAAACTTGGAAAAATTATCATATGAAGCTCATAGACTTAAATCAGAATTGATGAAAGACAAGCCAACACATCCCCTATTTTAGGCAATCTGCTCGCCGCCTGTGCACATAATTCCATGTCCTCTCATTTACTGTGTGTCAATAGGCCTACTCCAACCTTATTTGACATTCTCGGAAAATGGTGTGGTTTAATAAAGATCTTTGAGTTAGGTTAGAAATTAGTAAAAACTCGAACAAATTAACAATGTATAGGTTTCAAACTATCCAAACATTTACTTCTAAAATTAAAATTAAATTTTATTTTTTACCGTTGATTTAGGTAGTAATTTCATGGGGAATCATGGGGGGTTCAAATTATTAAAATCCTACTCTATTTTATTCTTTAATCCACGACTCTAGTTAATGTCATTTACACTACTAGAACCCCTTGTTTCTAGCTACGTGGATCACTGGTTCCAGCCTATGGGCTGAAATTCACATTTCACTAATGATACATTTTTCGGCCATGCCATTGAACCCAGGACGCTTAGCTCAGTAGACGGACAAGCTACGGACCGAGATAAGATGCCGGATATACTACTAGAACAACTGCTTTGATGTAAGTGAAAACATGACTTGAACTTTGTTAGGATAGTGTGCATAGAGCTCGTAGAGTTTTGAAGGCATCATCAACCAACCTCTGTGGTACAGAACACGCAATTCACTCGTACCAAACAATTATTATTATTTTACACGCTAAAAACCTAACTTTAAGAAATGTTTCCCCAAATATTAGCAAGATTGAAGTCTAATTTATTATTTCAGTGGAGGTAATAAAGTTATAGTTGAATGTGTTTGTAATTATCACAGTATTTCTTCTAATTATATTCCAATCAATTTTTTCATATAAAACTATTTCACCATGTCAACGTGTAATTTCTTAGATGCTACGCCTACCAAAGTAGCAAACAAATAACTATGTTTCCTGTCCTGAAGATTAGTAGAACTGCCTTGCATGGTCCCGATGTGTCGGGCCAGGTTCTAGAGTAGACTCAAGTTTGATAGGCTAAACGGCCTGTCATCAACACTAGTCGATTAGACTACAATAAATGATACATCCCTTCCGTACATAGTTTATTGTACAGTGTATTTTGTGAAAAGTTATAAAATATAACCTAGCTGTAAACACCTTAAGTTTTCTATGAAAAATGAACATTAATTTTATATTTAATTGATACACCATTAAGATATAACATTAATATTCAAAACTCAATCAACAGTAAACTAACCTATTTTAAAAATTAGTGTTTAGTCTTATCATGTATCAAAATTCTGAGATACCCATTTCGAAGAAAAACGTTAAAAGACATTTTCAAATCATTTAAAATGTTAAATTATTTATAATTTATAAACTACCCATAAAAACAATTTCTCCTCGATAAACAAGTATAATTTGCAGTTTTATTTGTTATTTCAAACACTTTCCTGATAAACTTTCAAACATAATTTGCATAACCATTTTATATACATTTTAATTTGTTTTAAAATCAACTATCAATAAACTACTCTTACTTTGAAGAATAAAATAAAATTCATAATATTGTCCTATGTATGACCTTACTATAACACTTAACAATAAAGTTTTACCAAAGCCCATTAACCTGTTTTGGCTGCAGATTCGTAAGAGCACCTTTTCCGGCGTGGGGGGTTAGGAAACATCACAATCTAGAGACGGAAACATTTCCTAGCTATTACACCTTTACTACATAAAAAACTACAAATATTATGATGTGTCAAACATTTCTAACATCTTGATTTCAAACTGTTTTATCATACTTAAACTAAGTTCAGTATAAACATAATGGGACATCATTAAAAATCATTAAAGGTTGGCTATTTGTGGGAGCATTATGGTTATCTAACCAAACATCAAAACTAACTAACTGTATATTGGTTTGTTTGGTATAGTTCGTGGAGATTACACAAAATAGTCGGAAAATGTTTGCTCGTGCCAGGCATATAAATGCTTCAATTCATACAAATGTAAATACATAAATGGAGATATCATATTGATAGGTAATGTATTCATGCGCTTATCGCACTGTCCGGGAGATCACGTAATTGATTATAGAATCATTTTCGAGATATGACTGTTTACTATTTCTACAAGCGCACTTTCAAATTGGGTAGCGCTACAAGTCTACCTATAAGCCATTGAATATTTTTATTTATTTATTTGTCCCTCATTTTCTAAACTGATTGATTATATTCGCACATGAGCATTTCTATGAGCAAGAGCAAAAAGACCTAACAATTTAGCCAGAAAAGGTAATTTAACATAAACTAATGTTTATTTTACAAACCACAATGGACATGCATCCGATGACTTTACTTCTCCTCCGCAGGAAGTTGTGCTACGGTTTTTTATCGCTCATGAAAAATCCGTCAACCTCGGCTGGGTTTGAACCAACGAGAATTGGGTCCTGGGGTGAACACTCTAAACCAAGTCCTGGGGTGAGCACTCTAAACCAAGTCCTGGGGTGAGCACTCTAAACCAAGTCCTGGAATGAGCACTCTAAACCAAGTCCTGGGGTGAACACTCTAAACCAAGTCCTGGGGTGAACACTCTAAACCAAGTCCTGGGGTGAGCACTCTAAACCAAGTCCTGGGGTGAGCACTCTTAACCAAGTCCTGGGGTGAGCACTCTAAACCAAGTCCTGGGGTGAACACTCTAAACCAAGTCCTGGAGTGAACACTCTAAACCAAGTCTTGGAGTGAGCACTCTAAACCAAGTCCACTGAAGTTGACTTGCCACTGAGTGGATATTTTTTTATTCCAACATAAGCATGTATGAGGAAGGTAAACCTTAAAGGAAATGTATCCAAATTTGTATGGAGTAAGAGTGGGAAACCATTTAGGGTAGGCCGAACTTAATTCACCCAGCCTGGACTCGAATCTAGAGCTCTTTAATGGCAATCCATACTATATGAGGCTGATATTTAGTTCACGTGACCACAGACATGAGCTGTTTTAAGTCGTCCAGGGGTTTATTTACATGGTTTGTGGACTTTCTAACTTTTTATATCTCAATAAATGACGAAATATCGAAATTAGAATGGAGAGTGATTGTTATTGTTATTGTTATTGCTATGGTTTGCTAAGTATTCTACTATTACTCAACTCAGGCTGTTTGCGGCGAATTACTGCAGCTATGGAAATATAGTCATACCTATTTGATCATTTATAGATATTTTAATTTACCTAAACCGTTAATTCTTTGCATGATTTAATTAATATGTATTTTTAGCTCCTCAACAAGTCTACGGTCTTGATTAAAATTAGTTTGTTCCTAAAATCACTCTTAAAGTAATGTACCTTATTTTTACTATGAACATTTATCCTTTATAACGTGCATACAGATTACGCATTGATAAAAATTAACTTCTCTATATTTTCTCATTTAAAAATAAATGATTGTAATCAAGAAAATGATTAACCTCGAGTTTATGATGACGTTCTATGGGGCCCTTAACTCAAAAGTAAGTCCGTAAAGTCCGAACAAGATTGATAGCTTGACTTCCTCGTGACCGGAAATCTGCTCTGAACAGATGTAGAACACGTGACTCCCAGTGCGGGTACCCAATTGTACAAGAGAACGCAAAGTCCACGACTCTGAACCGGGTGAGTGTGTTCAACCCCCCTCTGGCTGAAGAGGGAGGAAGAATTACAAACACTTCTAGCACTTGTTCCTTGAAACTCGCTCGCATTCCTTATTTCACATATTTACTCATATTTAAGGATCATTCATAAAGCGACTTGCTTATGTGGTCACATGGCTTAAGGCGTCACTCTCATATTGGACTAGACAGGGAGATCGGGGTTCGAAACTCAGTCGGGTGTACTGAGGGTAATTTTTTCCAAAATGGTTTTCCACTCTCCCTCCAAGCAAATGGGGCTACACTTTCTCTAAATATAGGTAACCTTCCTAATCCCTAAAATCAGTAACGTAATTAGTGCATAAGATTATAACCCGAACGTCTAGTAAGATGCGGTGCAAAAAAAAAAGTTTTGTCCACCATCTTGTAATTTTCCAGCTTTTGATTTTTTTGTATAAAGATGGCATGCTAAAATAGCTCCAGTACCAAATTTTAACTCTCCAGGTTGTTGTAAAGTTGGATAAAGAGCCATGGAAGATCATCCAGGCACCATATGGTCTTTGTAATTATTATATTATATAAATTCGTGATAAACACGGTATTATTGCAAGATTGGTTGTACCTATCATGTAAATAGCCGTACACTTTAGATCAAGGGGATAGCCAGGGGGAGGGGTTAGGGACTGACCCGACCCCACCTACCATATAACTTGACAATATTCTAAACTAATATTGCTTGATTTACCGTTCAAACAATATCAAAATGTGGGAACAAGAAAATATGAATAACAAGATGCCATGATTTTGATGTTTAAGTACTGTACATTGTTGATTGTAATGAGCTTAACACAATCCAAGGGTTATTAACACCTTGAATAACACTTATAGCTCAGAAGATTTAGTTTTATACTTGATTTTTTATTAAGTTGCGACTAAGTAAGTTTAACCTGATCAGGATTTGAACTATTTAAAAATAGGGAGATGTTTAAAAAATATATTATAGCATTAATAATTTTATCAATTTAACGTTTTAACTAAAGTTTTAACATCTTAAGGTCATTATCAACCAAATTGTTTTTTTTTACATTGAGTTTTTATATACTACAATAATTATTAGTTTTATAAACTACAAACAATTTTCTCAGATTGTTCTAAATATAAAGTAAATATTGAAATTAATAAATAAACAAATAAGCTTAAATTCTTAAATATCTTTTCTAAATCCCAATACACAACTTAGGATCCAATATAAACCTAAGGAATAATGTATTAATTTAAGCTTAAGGAAATATTAGATTGCATTTTGCTTTATGTAATTCAATAATCAACTTAAAATTGTCATTGTATATTTTTATGTTACAATTGTAATTTTATTATAATGCCAATGTTATTATATGTAAGATAATTCAATGTTTCAACTTGTTATAAATAATTAAACTTAACAAACACAACCTTGTTACTCAATTCTTTTAAAAACTATAATTTATAATGCATATTTTAATTATATTTTTGAATACTTTACCGACCAATTTGTTTGATGTATAAATCTAACCTTTGTACCTGTATATTTGATCATCATTAATTTATTCTCATAGTTTATGACTAAGACCATATAACATAATAGTAATTTAACAAGTTATTCTATAAATCACTTCAATCTTAAAAAATAAATATATTTGTATTTTTTCAAAGGGTAAATAAAATGGTTCAAATTATATTTTTTCATTATTTCAAAATGATGGATAGTTTCAAAATATAAGCTACATTTAAGCCCTTACTTATTCATATAAAACCATCCTATGAAAGAAATCTTAATTTGGTTGGTAGCAGTAATTATTCCCAACACAGAATGAAAACAATGAACTTGTGAATGTGGCGTAACAAATAATAAATAAACAAATCTAATCGTATTTTATCAGAAGGATAAACCATTGAAGATATTTGAACAATTACTACAGCAATTATTTTATTTTTTATTGCAATTCCATCTCTACGATTGTTTTATTTAATTGATTAAATTATACACCTTGTTATTACATTAAAAACTATCGAAAAACAACTATATTGAAGTTATGAATATCGATATTTTAATAAAACTGAATTTGATTGATACATGGTTCCATCAAATAATAGCCAAACTAATGTATTTTGTTTGTTATATGTAACCACACAGTTTTAACATCCAATGTGTGTATTCGAGTTGTAATTATAAGTGCAGCTGTTTTACACTCCTGAGTCTTACAGTCTTCAGGCATTAAAGTTTATTGTGCACCAGGTCGATTAAATCAAACAATATCTATAACCGGACAGGAATAGTTTTGGTCACATTTTGACCTCGGTCATTCATTGAGATGTGGCCCTAAGTATATATTCGCCAGCAAAACTCCATTATTTAAAAAATAGTGTTGACTTTGCATGTTTTTATACTTACGTGCATATTTTATATCATTAGTCACGGATAGATAGTTCTTGCAACTATACTTTCGTTCCAGGTCACAGTAAAAAATATATAGAAATTACTATTGAATAATTAAATACATAAATTATTTTCATAAGTACATTTGACAATGAGGAAATGCTGATGCCAGTTGAAGCAGCATAGGGAGGACAAAATGTATCGTAGATGAAGTGGAAATAAAAATAGAGGAAACGAATCCAGCTATTCTTATATTTTCATTTATTTGCTGTATTAAACGTGCACTTTCTTACTGACTGATTTTATTAACACACGACTTGTAAACTAAACTAAATCTAGTACAACCCACCTCGGTGGCGTAGTTAGCTAACGCACTAGTTTCGTGTTGAACTAGACTGTCGAGGACGGGGAGATCGAGGTTCAAACCTTGATTGGGGTATATTTTCCTAAATGTTTTCCACTCTCTCTCCACACAATTGTGTATTCACTTCCTCTAAATTCTACCTTCCCAATTCTTAACACATTAGCTTAACTAGTACTTAAGCGTCTAACCAAAACGGGTAGTAAGACGCGATGCTATACTTATTATTTTTAAAATCTAGAACAGACACAGCATCCGTCCCCCAGCTTTAATTCATCACTGTAAAAGGGGAACCACCCATTTCACCAATAATACAAATATTTGACCATGGCAGTATTTGAACTCGGCACACTTAGATCAATAGAAAGACACGGTACTGACTAAGTTAAGTTGTAGGATAAGTCCAAATAAATCACTAGAGCACAGTGGTATTAGAATGTCAATTTTGGAGGGGGCGTTATTTTAAAAACGAGTTTAAAATTGGGTAATTCAATTTTACAGGGGAAAGAGAAAAAAAAATCTACTCTTCAAGCCAAAGGGATGTTGTTTCATAAATCTAATTGCAATACAAATTTGTAATAACCCTCAGATGTGTGGGATAAGGAATTTCGTTTGTGTCAAAAATATAACAGACATACATTTTTGAGGAATATCAGATTTCAACATAAAGTGTAACTGTAGCCCACTCGTCTAATAATGGTTAATATCTCAATATCGCAAATTTTGGGTTACCTACGACAGTTTGCCATTTCACGAAAGATATAATATTACCATTGATCCTTAGGTTATACACTATAAATATAGGCCTTTTATAAAGTGAATCCCTCCTAGGAGGATAGACGGTTAAGGTGACCTGGTGGTCTAGGGGTAAGGTGTCAGACTTCTGTACTGGCGGCCGGGGTTCAATCCTCGGTCCCGGCACAGATTTATCTGATTACCAAACCCTTCCTTCACCTCTGACAAGACATCTTGTGAATGTGGGGAATGCCAGGCCTCCACCGTGGTTCGGATTCCACGTTAAACTGTAGGTCCTTCATTTCATCTCACAATCACCCTACCATTACACATTAGCGTAAGTGCGTATAACCCGAATGGGTAGTAAGACGCGGTGCTAATAATAATGATAGACAGTTTAGACTCAGAAGAATTTATAAATATACTTATTTTTAGATAATTATTATTGGGCTTAAGAAGCGGCTGCTTGTAAAAGAGGGTGGAGATTATCTACTTTTTCTGCTTCTCGTCCTTCCGAGGGAAGGTCGTAGGGGCTACTTGCTAGTAGAAATCTAACTTGTAACTTACATAAAACCCAATAAAACAACCGCGAAATATCTTAAAATTTTCTGTTATGACTTTATTAAAACATGACTATGATAGAAGAACGCCAAATATAGGTTTTTAACGTTTTACTTCAATCCAATAAGTACAAGACTGTTTAGTAAAGAGTCGTTACAATATTTTTCAAACCTTTATATTAAAATTTAGACTTTTTAACTGATTAGAAACCTGTTTATAACTTTCACTTACAATTTTATGAAAACCATAAAAATACTAAGCCACTTGTTAGATAAAGCGGGATTTCTAAGCGTGTGCACCACATCTCTGTACTCTTATACAGCCCTCTTATCTCTACTCTATAGTGCTGACTGGCAATGGACCACCATGAAGCAGGGATAACGTGTGTCACATCTCTGTACTCTTATACAGCCCTCTTATCTCTATTCTATAGTGCTGACTGGCAATGGACCACCATGAAGCGGGGATAACGTGTGTCACATCTCTGTACTCTTATACAGCCCTCTTATCTCTATTCTATAGTGCTGACTGGCAATGGACCACCATGAAGCGGGGATAACGTGTGTCACATCTCTGTACTCTTATACAGCCCTCTTATCTCTATTCTATAGTGCTGACTGGCAATGGACCACCATGAAGCGGGGATAACGTGTGTCACATCTCTGTACTCTTATACAGCCCTCTTATCTCTATTCTATAGTGCTGACTGGCAATGGACCACCATGAAGCGGGGATAACGTGTGTCACATCTCTGTACTCTTATACAGCCCTCTTATCTCTATTCTATAGTGCTGACTGGCAATGGACCACCATGAAGCGGGGATAACGTGTGTCACATCTCTGTACTCTTATACAGCCCTCTTATCTCTATTCTATAGTGCTGACTGGCAATGGACCACCATGAAGCGGGGATAACGTGTGTCACATCTCTGTACTCTTATACAGCCCTCTTATCTCTATTCTATAGTGCTGACTGGCAATGGACCACCATGAAGCAGGGATAACTTGTGTCACATCTCTGTACTCTTATACAGCCCTCTTATCTCTATTCTATAGTGCTGACTGGCAATGGACCACCATGAAGCAGGAATAACGATGGGGCATAATGTGTATTTGCTAAATAATAATTGAAATACTAATTGTCTGGATGTAAATGGACTTCTGTTTCTCTGCTTGGTCGTACAGAATATTAATATAAATATGACGAGTTTGATTTATTTAAGGAATCATCAAAATGATCCCTATTACAAATTAAATAACATTTAAAAGTATATAATAACAGCTAATGTTTTTGAGGTGTGTAACATTATTATTATTAGCACCGCGTCTTACTACCCATTCGGGTTATACGCACTTACGCTAATGTGTAATGGTAGGGTGATTGTGAGATGAAATGAAGGACCTACAGTTTAACGTGGAATCCGAACCACGGTGGAGGCCTGGCATTCCCCACATTAAGAAAGTATAATTTCGTCGATATGTTTAAATATAATTATGTTTAGAAATATTTTATATGTCTAAATACCATAGAGGTTAATTTATCTTTATTCTGAAAGAGATCAGTTCATTACATAGTATTTGTAGTTTGTATTTCAAGTACACATACTTATTTTCAATATCATTAATCAAAGTGGATTAATTTCTAATGTTTGTTAAGGTTTCGAAAATGTTTTAGTCATCGCACACAAAATGTGTCCGTAATCAATTCTCAATCGTGGAGTTATTTATAGAATGCAATACAGCTATCAGGTTAAACTTCTACTACAGCGGGTATGTGCAATCTTACAGAAGGACCAAATTATAAAAAATAGTATTGGTGGGTAAATACTTTGACTCATTAATTTTTTTTATTCAAAATACCTTTTTTAAATGACTAAACACACACGAATAAGCTTAAATGCCTAAGTTGCTTTGTAAGTTTTTAAGTTAATTAAGAATATTTATTGCTGAGAGGTGAGATGAGTGAAACTCTGAGGAAGTGATTCTCATCAGTAAGTTGGTTTATAAGATCACTTCTCTTAAGTTTCAAGGTTGAAAACACTTGCTCGAATAAATATTAGGATGTAAACATTGTCATATATGTTTGGGCAGAATTTACCAAGCTTGGAAATGTTGATTTTGGCGTAGTTTTATAAAATACTGTTTTGTTGTGTTTAAAAAACTGCTTCACACATGTAACACATTTTAATTATTTATCCCCACGGGCCAGATTGAACACACCGGCTGGCCGTATTTGGCCCGCGGACAGTAGTTTGTTGCTGTTATTGTTTGTAGCTGTTAAAATTGACAAGAAATATGTTCTAAAAATAAAAGAGCTGTTCATACACTGGGAATATTTTCTGGACTCAAACTTGTCAATTTCTAAATAGCATACATAGGTTGAAGCGTTTCCACAAACAAGACTTGATACAATACCTGCGAAGGTATCCATAGATATCTAAATAGTTTCTCACTCTCCCTCCAACAAAACACAGAGATATATTTTCTCTAAATTATTCCTATCCCATTAGTGTAATTAAATACAGATATCCCGGACAGGTAGTGATATGTGTGAAATGAAGCCAGTCCATTACCAGTCTAGTGATTGTACAGGTACTGGGGTGACTGAGCCACCGAGCTCAATTAAAATATTTCCTCCATTTATACTCGTCACTGTGTCCTGGCTATGGGGGTAGTTCAACTATTTCCCTCTAGAGTCTAGAAGATGTTAATTCGATATATATATATA
>CABFVZ010006009.1:0-23352 GCA_902151445.1 Timema monikensis
TATATAGATAAAAATAAATGGTACAGAACTTCACATGGACTTTCTCACTCCATTGTTTAAAAATTGAGATATCAAAACTCGTAATACACTAGTATACACTAAAAAAACCTGAGTAAAAATTGCACTATACTTACATCAAACATTTTTTTTACTCCTGATTCTAAATTTTATAATTTTATTCTTAAAGAATTAAAGTCCTCTTTTGTATATTTGGACCAATAAAAAGATGTATATTGGGTCCACAAAGGTCAACACTTCGTATTAAAATTTCAACTTCTGGTTACATTTTATTAGGGGATGCACATCATAAGGTTATCGCATTGCTATTATTAAATTCCTCATTTATAAATTCAGACCAATAAAAAAGGTAAATATCGACTATTGAGTCTATGATGATAGAGATAGATTATTGCTGTATAAACATTTCCCTTAAACGGTTAAAGGAAAAAGAACATAAACCCTATGGCATTAGATAATCATTGCGTTAAAACTTAAGGAGTATCTCTATACAACTAAAGATTATAAAACTGTATTAATATATTTGCCAATATCTCCGAAACTATTGGTTTTATAAAAATATATTTTGAATAAGTTTTTTATTTATAATAGTACTACAATTTGGGAATGATAAGTTGTTTAGAATCGCAAATATTTTAGAAGATTCGGAAATTTATGCTTCTGTAAGTTACCCTAAAATACATTTTCATGGGAAACAAAAAATAGCCATTTTATTTATAATATTAATCAAATCCTAGATGTGAATTTTAATCAAAATCATTAAGCCGATTTTGAGAAAAACGATCTTTTCTCTTTTCGCCCTCTATTAAACTACTCTTAATTTTAGGGTTAAACAGAGATGCAGATGGCGTTACAAAAACAACTTTTTAAGGTTTGGGCGTGTCATGAAACGTCAACATCCATCAACATCTCGGGTTATATTTTTTTTTATGATTGCTATACTTTACCTGAAGTGTTCGGAAAGTTAAAATATATATATATATATATATATATATATATATATATATATATATATATGTGTGTGTGTGTGTGTGTGTATATAGATTGAAAATTATTGGTTTTATAAAATAATGTTTCAAATAAGGAGATTGTTATTATAGATAAATCTACATATTTGCAATGATAAGTAATTTCATATCTCAAAGAGTTACGGAGTTATGATAAAAATTGAGAATTTACGCATAAGACCATAACCCTTAAAGTCATGTTGACGATAAGTTGAGACTAACCATTTTGTTTGTAATATTGATCAATGCTTGGAAATGAAATTTAATCAAAATCGGAGGGCCAATTTTGATAAAATTGGCTTTTTCTCTTTTCACCCTTCAGTAAACCACCCTTTATTTTAGGGTTTGATATAAAAAATTTAAAAAAACCTCAGGGCAATCCTATGATAACCCTAGATACAGTGGACTAGTAGTTGTGCTCCCTTCCCGCTCTAGACTGTCCCGACTCTCCTCGTTACCCCGGCTTTTATACTAAAAAGTATCTCAAGCGCGCGGGGTAACGTGGTGGGCCGGAGGCAGCAAGCGAGAAGAGAACACGGGGACTTTATTGGCCAACATACAAAGTTACATATGGTACACAATTTAGAAAAGTTACATAGATTAAAATATAAAACCCAAGGATTATTAAAATTAAATTAATTACAATGCAAGTTTATAAAGTTTAAATATTATGTATCAATGGACTAGTAGGACTAGGCTAGTCCCCAGACATTTTTAGTTTATTTATTTTGTGTTAAATTTTAACGGGAAATAAAAGCATAAAATAAAATCTATCAGAGTCTCAATTTGCATCACAATACTCAACGATATTATATCCTAGCTATTTGTGCGCTGCCCCCACACCCCCTTCCCTCTCTACAATGACAACACACTAACATCGGAAGCGCTGTCACAATACTCAATGATATACCCGCTGCTTGCGCGGACCCCTTCCCCTCTCCCAACTAACATCGGAAGCACTCGAGTCTTATCGGCTTATCGGGAGAGGACTAGTTGAAGCCGGCCTAATCTGTCTCTATAATAAGATATATGCTAACACTTGGTGTTCTGTCACAGGTAAATGTAATTTTGGTTTGCTTCTTATAAGTGGTAGTGTTGTGGTTGTTAAGCTTATGTAATTGTTCCCATTGATGAAAGAGATCTTGTGAGGTGTTAAAGTGTTCGATTGTCAATTTAGTTTGACAGTGTTTGAAAGTGTGAACTATGGAAGGGGACTCGGATTTGAAAATTGTTCCCTCACAACAAAGCTTGTTTGAAACGTATTAAGACGACTGTGTAGGATTCAACTTTTTTTAAAATTTAATTGTTTAATTATTTATGTGTTTATTTTTTTCCATGTTTTGGTTTTATTTATTTATGTATTTGTTTGTTTATTCCTTGTCTAAATATTGTGAATCGGTTGGAGAGAGATAAATTGCCTACCCTATGACCTGTAAAAGTGTATTAGCTAAGTTAACATATTGTACATTATATGGAGAGTATTCCTCTTTAACCCCATAATGAAAGGTGTCTTCAAAACTAGTCCGCTTTGAGAAAAGTCACCACACGCCACTACCTAGATACCAAGTTGTAGCCCGATCGGTAAAATGCTCTACTCTGAGGTATAGATAGACAGATGGAAATTCAAAAACCACCTTTTCAGATTCGTGGGTCATGAAACATCGAAATTAATCAGTCTTGAGTTCAATTTTTGATGATCACATTACTTTCTCTACCTGTAAGGTAGCAATAAAGTAAAAAATCAAGGTACAGCCATGGAATTACTTTACAGTTCCATCACACTTTTTTAAAGGTCTGGATTAGAAAGTAATGATTCCATTTGTGATGTGTGCCAAACCACAAGTTGATACAAGAAACAGTGGTATTTACACAACTGTGCTATATCCAGTGGCAGTGAAATCTTAGGGGGGAGGGAAGAGAGTTATAAAAAGTTTAGATAAACTGACTGTCCCAGAAGTCAAAGGGGGAAAGGAGGGGAATCCAGGGTTACCCAAACCCAGAAAAATGTTTGAAAATTGAATAGTCCTAGAAGCTATTTTAAGGGTATTTTAAGTACGAAGACATTTTGAAAATTAGATTCCTCTAGGAGATATTTGGAATGGACCGCTCCCAATTTTTTTTCCAAAATTTAGGTAGGTCCTGACCTTCAAATTCCCAAAAGAAGGTAAAATTCAAGCTATTTTTTCCTTGATGCACTAAATTTTTTCCCAATCAGAGGCTGCCTTGCTGACACAATACCAGGTGATGTCTTTGCCTTACATAAAATAGAGGGTTTCCAGAAATTTATACCAAAAAAAATTTAGTCAGATATGACAAATATTTTCAATCCAGAAAATAATGAGGATAAGTTTGTTGGTATAGCAATTTAACATTTATTCCATTATTAATACTGGTACATTTTTATGCATATGTTGGTAGTTCTGTTTATAGTATTTTCTTGCCTGATATGTATTTAGTATTTTAGTTCATTTTAATACCTCGGTTAATAAACTACTTTTCAATCCGGTAATGTTTTGATGTTCATACTTCATAGAGTAAACGTTATAAAAACCTGTGGTGGCACGTTTTCAAAGCTTGATGAAATTGAGGCTAATGAATGAGAAGACCCTGATGATGCAAAAAGCAGCTGTAATTTTAATAATAATTTTGAAATAGGGACTCCACGGTCCCATTAATAATTTCTGAAAACTTAGGAAATGTGTATCAAACAGTAAAAGCTTAAGACAAAATCCATTAATAATCATAATACAAACATGTCTTTTCAGATGACATTCGGCTGGAGAATTTGTCTTAATATCAAAGAAATGTCTACTTTACAAACTGAGCTGTCCAGGATTTTCTCCATGTTATCGTAAAGCCAAGGTTTAAATATCTGTCAGGGTTTAATTTTAATATGTTCACACAAATGAGGTCTAGTATTTCATTTGACTTTTGAATTTCTTGTATTATTTCATCGTGTTGACACACAATGAACACCTAGTTGTGTTCTAGTGTTATGATAAACATAACCTGGATATCTAGAAGTGTCTAGGCAAGTTTCATCGGTGGGTGTTATGCTAGTGGATAGAAATACGAGTGAAATATGTCACAAGCACCTTCAAATAGACTGGTTTTACCGACCCTCGAGGCATGGTGTTCAAGATACGTTAGGGGTAGTTCCGTTGAGCAACAGCCCAATCACAGGTTAATGCTTAGTAACATATTCACATTAAATTATAACACTCTGGGAAGTCAGCAAAACACCACTAGATCTAAATTTATCTCTTTTATTAAGTTAACTTTTGCTTTTTCAAAATATATCATAACTGATTATTTCTAATAAAACTATCTTTAACCATTTATATATTTAATTTCAAACTAGTTTATAAGATCTTCAATCATTCTCAGATTCTCAAGTATATGACCATTAGGCTTTCATCGGCCAAGCCTTCAAGATATCAATGCAACACGAGTAATGAACCCCAGTCTTCGGGAAATAGAGAATAAATTTGAAACCCCCATACGTCCTTGAAGGTAACCAAAGATTCCAAAAAGATCACATGGAGGTGGGGTGTGAGAATAATATAATTTGTTTTGAGACAGAGTTTTTCACCTTATTTTGAATTTAACTAAGAGTTTGGGTTGTTTAACGTTTACTGTTCCAAAAACAAGCTCTCTCACATTAAACTATAATCAAGTATTGTACTATTTCTTTTGGAGCATCATTTTACCTGCAGAGTATCTCCCTCTCTCTCTAGCCGCTCTTGCCATTGTTCCAGTTCCTCGATTCTATTCCTTAGTTTCTTAACAAGTTGCTCCTGAGATAAACCGGCTTCTAGATCTGTAAATACAAATAGTCACAACAATTATTTTTTTAATATTATTTTTTTAATCTTATTTTAACTAATTTGATTTCAAGTATTAGTATGGGTAGCAAATTATTGCTAACTAAGATGTTTATTTAACTAACTTGTTCATTAACAATTATATAGTGTTAATTTTATTAAATTGAAGACTTGCTGTATGTTAGGGTCTAAGTGTAATTTTAAAATTATTTTAGATTTTACCGAAATAACAATATATGTGCCAGTGCCAATAATTTATAAGAAGATCAAGTGCCAAATCCTTTTTGTTAGGTTCATATGCTCGCAAATTGATGGTGTTGGATGTAAGTTCCCGGCATATTAACGAATAATGTAATTTATGTGCCAAGTGGAATTACATGAGCCTAAATCAGCTGTTTGGAGTTTACCTAAGGTTAATGTGTATGCTTCGTTTATTGTGTAATATTTTTTTGTGCGATAGTTATGGCCGATAATATTAAAGTGGATCATTCAAAACGTTGTTAGAAAGGTGAAGGAAGATTAGGAGAAAAAAGAAAAAGGTTTATAAATGCAGGAAAGCCTCATATGAATAAAAATAAAGAGCTAGTGCCAGCCAAAGAACCTCCAAAAGAGACTGCAGCCTGTAAATGTAGGTACATGTGCAAATCCATGACTCATGCTCGAAAATTGCAACCTTTTGAAGATTTGTATGAAGTGGATCACTGTAAACAAGCAAAATTATCTCTTGGGGCTAATTAATGTAAAACTCGTTGGTAGGGCGACATGGGAAATACAATGATTCATCTAGTAGATGTCAATATACTGCAATTTAAACAGTTCCAAATGGAAAAAGGAAAATAGTGTAAGTATTTAGGGATAGATTATCTTCGAAGTATGTTCAAGGGTTGGTAGAACCTATACAAACTTTGAACCTGATGTACACTGAAAAAAAGAGGAAACAAAAAGAAAAATTGGAAATTTAGTGAAGAAGATGCACTGCTAATTTGTGACCACAAACTCAATTCCTTGGGAAGTCAACCCCTATGTAAAGTAAAAATGTGAGAAAAAAGTACTTTATCTAGGGCTTATATATCACTAGCTTGTCAATAAATACCCTCTTTTAAAGGCCCTGTACAAACACAAATTACATACCATTTTTGTTACATAGTTAAAAAAAAAAAAGTTGCCCAATCTTTCTTTTCACGCAGCAAAAATGGCAGATTCTTAAGGTCAGGAATGGAAACGTTTACAAGCCCAGCAAAAGTTGCACCATTTAAAAGATGAAAAAGCTAGCAAAGAAATGAAGATTACGCAAGGCACAGCAACCCACTAATCAAACAGTGTTTTGTCTGGACCTTCAACAAGTCCTTTGCCAACTTTGACTCACTCCAATGTTTTATTTACAATAGTTGTTCAATTAGGCCATGATGGTGTTAGTATAATAAATTTGTGCCATGAAGGTTTGTCATGTCATGGAGGAAATGAGGTTGCATATTGTGTTTTTCGAGCTGTGAAGAATCTTAAACCTATAAAAAATTTGACAGGTTAGAGAAATAACTGTTGTGGTTAAAATACAAATCATATTTTTATGGGTGTATTTGACTTCATTTGGTATTAACAAAGAAATCAAAGTTTTTTAGTAGTTTTTTAGTAGCATTTTTAACCTGTGATCATGACTTTGCATTGATCGGAAAAAGAAAAAAGACTGTCAAAATGTTACATCCATAAGGATTTTAAAAAATATCAAAAGTATAAGAGGAAACAACTCTTTTGTAGTAAAGATGAAAAAGTCTTGAGTTTTTTAATTCTAAGGAGGCTGCTATCAACTTTTTTAATACCTCAAAAATGAATATTTCAATACTAGCATTGATCATAGTTTCACTGCAAAACCTGGCCTTAGACTGGTGTCAATGAAGAAAAAAGTTTTGAAATTTATTGTAGTACTGTACACACTTTGATTGCTATATATATAATTTTTTTAAACCATTAAAAAAATTAGTTGGATTGTAAACGGCAGTTGGAACCGTTTATGATCTGACTGACAATCTGGCTATATGAAGTCAGAAATACAGGAGCCTGACTGGATATGTATTCCTTGCATGCCTAGGCATAAGAGATCTTTTTAGATTGAATCTCCAGGACATATTTCTCCATCTTCCATTTCGGACAGCCCTTTGCAGTTTATGCAGAGCTTAAGTGTCTCACACCGTGTATTGTGAGCCTCCTGTCCGCAATCCTCACAGGTAGGCTTACCACGGAATTGCAGCTTCGTATGCCCAAATCCCTGGCACTGAAAGCAGTGCCGAGGGTTAGGGACATACGGCCGGACCCTGAGCACATGGAAATCTGCTCGGACCTACTTTGGAAGGCAAAAGTGAGGATATACATGTCAGTTTTTCTCTTGTCCATTCTTTTTGGGGAAAATGTGGTACACTTCGGTGACATGCTGAGGGGAAAGGTCCTCACAGATACCTTCAATGCTCACGCAGTCGAGGTCATAGCAAGTGACCACTCCCTTGCAAACATTGAGAAACCTGTAAAGTTCCACCTTTACCTTTACCGGTATATTAGACGTATTGCTCAACAGTATTTCTGAGATTGCTATTACTCTTGAGGACTGAATGTCAGTCATTGTCTGTATCATGAGCATGCCATCACGCAGTTTTCTGATTGATACGTCAGTTTGTGCTGCACCATTTATCACTCTTTCGATGATAAATGGGCTAACACGTTTTAGACCTTCAGTTTCGTCTACTCAAGACATCACCAGGAAAAGGGCCTGGAGACTCAACACTTCCTGAATTTTTATCAAAACAGGGCTGGACGGCCTTACCCGTTTCTGCCTATTATCATTAGTACGGCCCTGTTAGTAGCCGGGCAGTGAGTTGCCAGCAGGGTTTGGTAGTACGGTGCCGGCAGACAGTAAGTTGTCAGCAGCGACAAAGGAATCAGCCATGCCTTATGTTGGGGACAACCTGCATAGTACTTAGATCGTAGACCCAAGGTGATCCAAGTTGGTACTACCACATGAGGCTTTGTTAATCATCCTGGCGGGGAGCCCCACACGATGCTAGGCATGACAACCTTCACACGTTGCAGCACCACGAGAAAGGTCATTGCAGCAAGTGGGTGCAGGATAGTGCCAATTTTATGTCTGGACCCTCATGAATGCAACTAGTCTTTTCTCAAGGTAGGGTACCCGATTATTGTCATCCCTAAGACCCTTCTACCAAGATATTACTACCGGCACACTTTCACAAAGAGGCTCAATTGCAGAGGTATTCAGTAATTGTCTGAGGAGAGCCAGGTTAGCACCCAAGGTCATCAACGGAGAAGCCAAAAACTTCTATGTAGGATTGAATGGCAGGAGGAAGGGAAGAAAGAAGTAAGGAAGATAAAGAAGGGAGAAGGAAGAATAGAAAAAGAAGAGAGAAGAATGAAGGAGAGAGAAAAAGGTGATAGAAAGATGTAGGAAAGGTTTGTCCTGCACGAGGTATGTCCTGTACAGAAGCCTGCCCTTTTAGTCGCAAGCAGGGGTTACTGCGGTACTATTCTAAATTCCATCCCGCAGGAGGGAACTGTAAAATTTATTTGTTTCAGTGTCAAAAGGTGGGAAATATTATCCAATAAACTTTCTACCACTCTCAAACGTCACTGTGATAATAGATGGGCATCCAAATATTCTGCTGTTCTTGCACTTTATTCACACCTTGATAAAGTCATCGAGGCTTTAGAGGAAATTTCTAACAACCTTCAATTCCATGACTGTTTATCAATGCTCAAAATCTTCCTAAACAAATTAATTTTAAGTTTGTTTGTTCCTCTGTTATGTGGGGCAAAATACTAAAATCAAATCTCCCGCGTGAATGAACTGCTACAGCACAAAGATATGACCAAGGACCATGCAGTTAATCACTTGACTGGATTGAAAGATGCTTTACAAGACATCCGAGATACAAGGATTGATGTTATACTGGATGAAGCATCGAACATATGTGCTGCAACTTCTCTTGAAATTGACTGCTTCTTCTAGGATAAAAGTGCAAATAAGAGGAAAAGACTGACTTTGGAAGTAAATGAGGACACTGTTTTGACAGGAAAACAAAAGTTCAGTAGAGACTTTCATGTTATTTTGGACAAAGTTTTAGAACAAATGAAATGGCGTTTTAAATGTTTTAGTGAAGTGTTAAATGACTTTAAATTTTTTAACGGGCAAGTCTTTGCAACCTATGACTGTAGAAGATTTAAAAGCTAGTGCAAAACGCTTAGCAAATAAATATGATAAGGATCTGGATACTTCTGAAATAGAGGGAGAAATCGCTAGTTTTAAGTTTCAGGCCAGTTCTGTTTTTTAAAAAAGTCAGGATTTTTCAAAAGCAACTTCTTTTGACCTATTAAATTTAATCTACAAAATGTCCATAGCCACATCTCATCCAAACTTAGTAATTGCTTTAAAATTATTTTTAACATTGCCAGTTACTAATACATCTGGTGAACAAAGTTTTAGTAAGCTGAAAATAATAAAAAATTACTTAAGGTCATTAATGGGTCAAGACAATTTAACACACCTGGCAATTCTATCAATAGAAAAAGATAATGCTTAAAATATTAATTATGATGAAATAGTAAATGATTTTGCTACTGTTAAATCTAGAAAGGTGTAAACTGTAAGTATAAAATAAATCTGTTAATATTTTAAAATTATATTACTTCTACATTTTTTTCATAAGTAATTAAGGTAGTAATTAATTATAAACAAAAAGTATTCTTCATTCAGTTCAAACTATTTTTTTTACTACTACACCTATTTAAGCTCATATAATCAATACAGGCTATTGAATAAGATTATCTATTTAAGTTGATTTTTAATAAAAAAGATATTAAATTATAATAAACATTTAATGCAAAAATATTATTTTGTTATTATTTAATACAAATTTGCAAATTATAAACGGGACAATAATTGGAAGCCACAATAATAATAGCAAGAGTTTTGTTAAATGGCTAATGTATTACATCTGCAACAGGTATACAATAAAATCTGACACCATCACCTGCTCCGGTATGACTGGGTGGAAACGGGGTGGTTGGTAATGGGGGGTGGGGGTGGGGGCGCCAATGTTACTGTTTGCCCCGGGCGCCAATTCCTCTAGCTAGGGCCCTGCCCCACCTTACTTTAATAAGGAATGCGGTGGATATATTCTTATACAAGGAGACACTTCATAAAGAAAGGGTAGGCCTATTATATAAAATCAACTTGAAATCCAACAAGTATGTTGTATGAAAATAACAATCGGTTGAAGATAAGTCTTTACAGTGCGGGTGTATACCTTTTCCCCTTGATACAACAAAACAGAACAAATAATGTTTTTAGAGTGGTATCAAATCTTGCTGTCTTAACAAGGTAATTTACCAGCATCATGTAAGAAATAACCAGTCAGGATTCTTATTGTTTCCATTCCTTTTCTGTTTTTCTCTAGTGTTCCTTTCATCTCTACTTTCCAAACTATCAACGGCTAATGTGCCTTCGAGTCTAAATCTATCCCTTTGTCAGATAAAGTTGAGGAGTGTACAGCAAACTTGTTTTATGTCAGCCACCTTTTGCACAGTTACATTTAATGGTTGTGAAATATTAGAATTGTATTGGTCAGTTTGCCAAAGGCACAATCTATGCATTGCCTATAATTATTAACACCTTTATTTTTCGTTAACATTTTGCCGATGAATGTTCTTTGAACGTGTTTGGATAAAACAAGGGCCCCTTTCGCCTGTAAAGGTATAAAGTGTTATTACTTGTTCATTATAAGGTATACACACTGGTTGTGGCATGTTTAACTCGATGTTTAAAAGCTTTTTACCACAGTGTAAGTTTCTTAAATACTGCCACATCCGAATACTTTCCAAAAGACCCAATGTCAAAATACAAGATGCAATATAGTCCAAGTCTAGTATGCCATTGCTAGAACAATTGAGAAGTAGTTATTTTAATCATAATATAATTAGCCGTTCATCTTTGGTTCCACAACACGGACATGTTTACCATCTTATTGCACCTAAACAATTTGAGAATTAAGCTCGTTCCTGGAATTTTGCTGAGAACTATTACTTGTACAATTGTCTTCCAATGGTGAGAAATACTGGTCTTTCAAACAATGCACCCAATTTTATTATTACACCTGCTGTTGTCCTTCCAATTCTCTATGTATAGTGAGGTTCGACCATAAATCACCAAACTGCTAGATACCTGAAACAACATATGAATGTAATTGTGTGAGTAGAAGAATTTTCATCTTTATTTCTCCATCCCCACTCTTTTACAATTAAAGAAATATATGCAGTGGGCAACCTACCTCTTAAAAGTAGGTATCCCTGATATCGAGAATGGTGGGTAAGATAATGATTGGTAAGGGGGCTGTATCACAACATTTCAGCTACTTATTTCTTCCCGGTGTCACAAAGTCTGTCCCCCCTCGAAATCCCAGAATCCCAACCCAATTCCATCACAAAGTAAGAATTAATTTATTTAGAACCAAAGTTAAATGTATATAATTTTGATAACAGACTTTTAAATAATAAATTGAGTTCATTATTTTAAGATGACTGTGTCTACGCAATCGTTAATTTGTCCATTTCACCAATTTGTCAATCCTCTGGTACCAAAGTTGATGAATTATTGAGGTGCTAATACATTACATCTTTGACTTCTGATGAGCATGTTTATTATTGTTACAAATTTATGTTGCAGGCAATAAACTATCGAAATGGATGAGATTACTACTTGAATTGTAATATAAATTCATTAAAATCTGGTTCTGGTGCAAGCAAAAAAAAATTCAAGTAACATACATTTATCAGTTATCATTTCTATCAAAAATCGATGTATCTTGAACTACTTCTGAAAGTTCTATTGAAAACGCTGAAGAGCAATCAGCTGAAGAGGGTGAATCGCCGCAAGAGCTTGGACCAAAAAAAACACAGAGCAACCAAAAGAGACCAGTCAAGAATAATATGATTACATTAAAGAGTTGGGAATCCAACTTTTACAATTCATAGTCCCACACAAGGACCGTCAGAATGATGATCCTGATAAAAACGACAGCATTCTTTGATTCTTTATTCCTTCTCTGAGACCAAGAGACACAGACGAGAAGCTTGGTTTTAGAATGGAAGTATTGAAATGGCTTAGTAATGTTAGACAGGCCTACAACCTACAATACCAGGCAAAGATGGCAGAGATGTATCAACAACATTCTGCAGCCTTCACATATTACACAGCTTACTACAACTATAATCATACAAATTATGCAACACTTTGACATGAGCAATCTCTCTCACCACAATCACCTTACCAACCAATGGAAGTGAATATGCCAATAGGGTATTAATTGCAAAATCGCGATGGGACTCGTCGCAATGAAATACATGAAAATAACATTCTATCTTGTACACTTCAGTCACCAAATGACACAGTGGCTAGTCAATCAGGGAGCAGCCATCTTTACACTCTTTAGCCACTACGCTCTTCTTACATACTTATCTTTGGTTTTTACTATCAACATTTTCAACTCTCAAAAACTACTATGAATTATTGTACTTTCAACATTCTTATCAATATGAACAGTAGCTTAGTGTGTTAGTATTGTTATGTATATAAGTAATTTTATTTACAAATTCTTTTGATCTTCTATTACTTGTTTTGTTATTATTATGGTTATATTTGAATTTAATATAATATATTAATTTTGTTTGTAGAATAGTTTTGTTAATAGTATACCTTATTATAGACATTTTAACTACTTACCTTAGTGTTGTAGCTAACATTTCAATTGGAGTACACATTCTCATACTTATGTTTTCTTTTTGCAAACGATCCTTCACAGTGAACACAAAAGTTCATTGAATTTTTAAAATTACATTCTGAAATAATTAAAAAATTTAACGTCATCTTTCCTCAAGTCTTGAAAAAGGGTGTTTAACGCATCCTTACTTAGTTGGCAGGTAACAATTGGATGAGCCCAATATCTATGAAGCTTCTTACAGTGTTTTTCTTTGAGATAGTTAATTACGAAATACAAAAATACCGCACACTCCGTGTGATCCATGGTGCCTGTATGTAAAGAAGAGTCCTCAAGCTAGATGTTCGCGAAAATTCCGATCAAACTTGCAGAGAACGCAGTTATTTCACTCCACAAAGTTTCTGCCGAAATTATTCCAGTGTGCACTGAGCCTTATTGTTTGTGTGCTCGTACATAACGAGGAAGTCAGATAGTTTTTAAGCATAGTAATGTAGGCAAACCGAAATCCTCATCGGTTTCTGAAGCTACTAACTTTGCTACAACATCGATACCGCAACCTACTGTGAGTTCCATCCTGTGCCTATGTTGTCCAGCAGTAAAAGTTTGAAAGACTCTTTGGGTAGGTATGATTAATTTATTAGTGATTTAGAATACAAAATGATAATCTTTGCTAATATTGAAGGTATCCTGACCCAGGTTAAGATCTTCATTGGGCTTAGCCTAAAAACTGACTACTCTAAACTGGGGATACTTTGGCCCGTTTGAACAACTTTGGCCCAGCAAATAAGAGTTGCAGATATATGTTGATAGTAACTCATAAGTGGTAATAAAAATATGACTCAATTACTTCTATAGTATAAAAATAAATGGCAGCACTATTTGATTAATTTACTTTTTTTTACGTGTTTTATCAATCTCTAAAACTTTGTCCTGCGTAGGAAGCACCAAAAATCTTTAAGTTCAAGAAAGTACTTTTCTTGTTCCTGTATTTAGTTAGATTGAAGAGCTAAATATCATTTTAGCATTAGGCTCTTTTGTTTGAGTTATATTTAATCAGTGTTGAGATATGTCTATTTCTACATAGTTTTGGGGTAAGATTGGCCTGGGGTCAATCTTGCCCTAAAGTTTAATTTGCTTTTAAATTCTTTATTCATGATACTCAATTTTAATTGACTCTTAATACCTCATGGTGTAGGTATAAAAAGCCTTCCAGAATGCCTAAAAATCAACTGAGAAATGTTGGAGTCAGGAGGTATGCTGATTACTCACAATAAATATTGCAACAATGCGGGAAATATATTCATTCAGGTGCAAAAACTCAAAGAGCTGCTGCTGACTTTTATGTTACTCCTAGAAGTACCATAAAAAAAGAAGATAAAAGTTTCATTTGATAAGAGTTCTCGGAGGCAGACAATACTGTCCCCAGAACATGTGAAAATTCTGTCCGAATTTTGTTTTCCAACCACTGAGTACAAGCTTAGATATTTCGTTAAAAGCTAACCAGATAAATCAAGCCGAAAAGTTTCAGCGTTTTCAAATAATGGCAACAACTGGGGATAATCATTCCTCAAATGACATCCTGGCCTGCCAGCTAAAGTTTGCAGCAACATTAAAATAGAACAAACTATCAACGATTTTTTTTAACTAGAGCACACTATTCAAGGTGTCACACCAGCTAAGGAGTGGAAATACGATGAGATAAATTTGACGGATGATCCTGGAAGAAATAAAGTTTTGGACAAAAAGGGGAGCAAATACTTGGAAAGTGTCATGAACTCGTCAAAAACTTCAACATCGCTGATGCTTTGTGGCAATGCCAAAGGGGAATTGCTGCCATTTTATGTAGTGTACATGCTATTAAGGTACTAATTGGGCATATTTTTCCTCCCACATCAATCTTAACGATCTCAAACCTCGCAAAGAAAATCATATTAGATTTGTTTGTCTCCCTCCTCATTCAACTCATCTGACCCAACCTCTAGATGTAGGCTACTTCCATCAATGAAGGTCACCTGGAGAAACATTCTTGGAGAATGGAGGAGAGCTCCAAAGGGAGAGAGATTTGGCACCTTGCCAAAATACACATTTTCCAAGTTATTGAATTTACTCTTCACCAATGCTTTAAATGAGAAATGTTTAAGTTTGGTCTTAGGATTTAAGAAATGTAGAATTCACCCTCTTAGTTAAAATTAAAAATTGGAATGGCTACCTAGGAAGAATGTGCTGGATCCTGAAAATGTAGGTGGTACAATCATGGAGGCTTTAATTATTAATTTTTATATCTGAGACTTGTAAATCGACTGATCCTAAAAAATGCATGACACTTAATGTAGAATCAGGCATGAGTATATGTCCAGAAAAATTGGAGAAAGTGTTACACCAGGGAACTTTCCCCCTCCTAATAATGGGGAACGGCCAAGGAAACATGGAAGAGTAAAGAAAAGTTCTATTGAATCTGATGATTAAGAGGTTTCAAATGGCTTCAGTGTTATCAAGGCTGTAGTCAGGCCAAGACTTTGAGGGGTGGAGTTAGGTGGGGGGCTAGGGGATGCATAGAAAAATCACGAATATAAGATGCCTCTGTAAGCTATCTGGAGTTATTTTTATCATAACTTAAGATTTGTGCCATGTATAGTGGTAGTGTCTCAGTGCATTAGATGGCTCTAACTACAGTCAGATTCTCATAGTAAAATACTTTTTTTTTTACTGTTAAAAGGGTTACTAGAGAAGTTTTTATATGTATATTGATACGTCAAGTCATGTGATTTACAGCTGTCACGTTGAAAGATAATATGAATTATAAAAAATACTAATATCAATATAGTAAAATACATCGATCTTTACCGCAAGAAAATATAATTTATTTTCTGAAAGGTGCTTTCTAGCAAAATTTCTACTTTATAAGTGTTCACTATGTAAGAATGTTTGTATGAGTGCAAAGACAGATGCATTTGATACCAACAGGTTGGCTTCTAAACAAGACATTCTAAAATAAAATAAATTAAAGCATTCATGAATATGTATTAATGGTAACACTGCATTAATATGGATAGTAACTTTAATTTAGGATCCATCTCCCATTTGTACCCAATTCAACCTTATGTCACTACCCTTCTTCCTGCAGGCCTATCTGTCAAGAAAGCTTGTGGGGACGGATGGAGACATGGACAAAATAGATGTGTGAGTTCGTAATTTATAGAAGGCTTTGGTTTTTAGAGTATTAATATCACTATGAGTTACTACAAAAATGTTTTGTTAAAAAAAGATATAAGGACTTTTACGTAGGTCATGAGAGAACTGGTTTAGTAAGTAATACCTAACCAATGGTTTGACTGACACCCACACAGATTCCAACCACCTGGTACCTTGGGCACGACCGTTGCCCTCCAGCACAAGTACTCGATGACCCAATGTTATAATCCACGTGGCCCCGAAAACGGGCAGTGACCCCTCTTAATATATATTATTTTGTCAGTCTCGATAGCTCTAAAAGAGAACCAGTTATAATTTAAATCGGCTCAATTGCCAAAACAAGGACAAGTTGTTTTGAGTTCTCAGCTGTTTCGTCCTAAAGTTTACTAACTTATAATAATTAAACTAGACCAGTTCTTTCACTCGCTTCTTCCAACACTTATGTTAGTTTTAAACAAACATCTCCAATCTAGGGCAGGGAGATTACATTTAGCTAAAACAATATAAATTAAATCAAGAAATGCCAATTTTAGTAAAAGATATTATTTGCATATAGCCCGAAGAGGTAGTAGGACACAGTGTATATAATTTTATAAAAATGCAATATTTACCTTCATCTTGCATTTGAAGGTCACTTTCTTCTATTCGCAGTTTTTCTATGAACACACAATTCAGTTATATTAGTGACCTTACCATCTTATAGGTGCTAAATTTAGAAACTTTCTCCTAACTATAGTTTTTTACTCGATCCTGGAAATATTCTTCAAGTATTGTCTGGTCATCCTTTTTTTTTTTACCGCTTAAATGCTGAATGGGTTGCAGGGAATCAGTTAAATACAAACGTCATTTTAGCTAACCAGATCAGAATGATGGATGAAGATATAAACATATAGAAAATGAAACAGGGAAGCTGGTCCAACCAGCAGATTGAGGCTACTGTTGTTTATGTTGACCAAAATATGTTCTGGAAAATGTCAAATGAGAAATGCTGTCACCTACCAAGCAATAATTAATCAAATAATTAAAATGTAAACACTTGTTAGATGATGCATAATTGTAAATCAGACTCATGTATATTAGAACTTTTTGACTGAAAACTATCCCCAAAACACGAACTATGGACATTCTGTATATTAAATATACAGCGCACACACACACACACACACACACACAAAATGCCTTAACTTAACTCACCTAACTCCTCCTTGTGGGTTTTGGCGACATTATCTATTTCACCTTCCAAATCTTCTATCTCATTTTCTAACTTCCTGAAAGAAAAACAAAAAATTCAAGCATAAAATCAAAACCATTAAGTTTAGTCTTTCCACATTATTTTATGGTAGTGGTTTTCTACCTGCAGATATCCTCCTTTAACCGTAGTTTGTTAATGAGGCTAATATTCTCTTCTATGAGTTTGTAGCTGGACTCTGTCCTCACGGAATCTCTTCTTTGGGCAATCCTTGAAGTGTCCTTGTCACTCTCACTAAAACAAGAAACAGATGTGATCATTTTTCACAAAAAAAAAAAAAAAAATGTTTGCTAAGTGAAGGGTGAAATTGGTTTTTTAGCTTGTTGCATGGCAATGAAGGTTACACCACTTTAAAATGAGAACAGAACGGTGACTTTACTATTATGATGGACAAAGGGTGTATAATTCAGCCGTAGAAACACTGGTTTCACTAGGTAAACCAAATTTAAAATTAAAATCTTCCTCAACAAAAGCAAATCCCATTGAGGCCCATGATTGATTATAATAGCAAGATCAAATTTTGGAACTGGACATAGCTGAAATGATGACATATGGTACTGTTTTATGCCAATACTATATACATATTATATTGTATTTATATTTAGACATCTATACATTTCTGGTAAAAGTAAAATTCTCTAATAGTTAAACCCAATTTAATAATACATAATTTCATTTAATCAAATAAAAAATGCTGACCTTTAAAGTACTTGAGTTTCAGTATTTAGAGAATGAAATCCTCATAATTTTAATCTGATGTGTGATAAGTTGCTTAGTGTCACAACCCTGAGCTAGATTGAGATATTTATTTTAATTTGCATAACTTTGTTGAATCTACGTGACTGAAAGAACTGGCCAAGCAAACTCTTAATGAATTAGAAAACACTAAGAAAGAATGCTGACTACTCACAACAGTTTTGTCCTAGTTGTGCAGTAACTAGGCCGGATAGGGCTATGATTAGCTTCTGTTTTATGGCTATCCTGGCTGACACATATCATTTTCGGTGGCAATTACTCTGCCCATCGTCGGACATCGGGTCATCAGTTGTACTTGTACTAGAGAAAACCGCTTTGTAAAGGGTACTAGGTCCAAGGGTCACAAGAGGTGTCGGTCGAGCCACAGTTTAAGTATTCCTGAGTAAGCCAGTTAGCTCACGAGCGCATACGTTTAAGTTATTTATTTATAACACGATTTATCACATTTTGTATTAACTCTTAGTGCTACCAATAAACCCAAAAAAGAGAACCTCCAGTAGCATCTCGAGGCAAACCATATACCCTACCCTTCCCCACAAGATATCCTGAAATATCCAGCCCATGGAAGGGGGTAGTCGACATAAGCATAAAAATCGGTCATGTAAAACGGGCATTGAAATTTCCCCATCAGTCTCGTGAACATTTTTCATACACATGTGAGATTGCAAACATCACTATAAGAAAAATTCACGTTGTAGGGGAAACGTCAAAACACTGTACATCCAAATGATGTGCGCATTGCTTTAAATGAAAGAGAGGGTGGGGAAGAAGCATCAAAAGAAGTCCGCCATATTTGTGTAAACGTTTATCTGTACAAGTGTAGTCAAAAAGTTTTCAAGGTATTTTTTGCGCTTAGGAAGTAAAAATTTGTCATTGATGTGTGTTTTCTTACAGGTGATACAACACAATCTAACTATTCATAATAATAATACTGGTATTAATAATAATGATTCATGCTTCGAAAAAAGGTAGAAAGTTAGCTTGTTTTACGTCTTTACAATGAGAACGGAATTACGCAATTGTTTGTTTTGTCAATATTATTATTAAAAGCTAATTGTTTGCATTTAGGAAATTGTAGCTACATGCAACAAATCAGTATGTAGTGCATCTTCGGTGCAAAAATTTTGATCCACTTAAACTTACAGGATAGAAAGATTTTCTGATAGGAGCAAATTGGAACCAACTTTAAAACTTCATACAGACACTGTTAGGAAAGTGATATTAAATAGATTCAAATTTCCGGGGGGCAAATCAACCGGTTCGCGGCATAGCTCTGGATACATGTTTTTTTATATATACTGTATGTGTAAACAGGTCACAAACAGTACTTCACCAGCTGAATGCATTCATTAAACATGTTATTGCCAGTCTCTAAGATAAAGAGTCTGTGGTGGAACAAGAAAGATTATTTTGGGGATTAACGATGATTTGAGTTTTTAGCATGGAGCCTCATCATTAAAGAGGAGGATCACTCTCTCCCATAAGAAGAACAATGATCTTCCTCCCAGAGGGTAAGTGGCAAACCCTGATGTAAATGAGTGTAAATTACTAGTGTACCTGGAAAATGTTCTTTTTCTGAAGATGGTGTGAGTTAAGATGGCGTCCTTTATTTTGCACACATTTTCGGAGTATGCCCATGACATTGCGTAGCATTTCCAACAGAATGTTTTTGACCTCTTGCCGAATTCGCTCCTTCCAATCATCACTGGTCCTTGGCGGGTTCTCCTTGAAAACCTGGGATTTAAGGTATACCCAGAGAAAATAGTCAGGAGCCGTCAAGTCTGGTGAATGGACAGGCCCACGGGAAATCGCCGAACTTGCTGATGAGATGACCAGGAAATGTGAGCCTCAGTAAATGCATTAAAACTCTGGCAGTATGGCAAGTTACACCATCTTGCTGGAAAAGTGTGTTTTCATCTGGGTCATTGTCATCGAGTGCAGGCAGGGAAAAAGTTGCCAACACGTCAGCGTAACGATTGGAGTTCACCGTCACCATGTTACCGTGTTCATTTTCAAAAAAATAAGGGTCGATTATTCCACGAGATTTTACTGCGCACCAAAACGTCACTTTTTCTGAATGGAGGGGTTTTTTGTGGAGATTGTGGGGGTTATTTTCAGCCCAGTACCAAAAATTCTGTTTGTTGACGAAGCCACTAAGGTGAAAGTGGGTTTCGTCACTGATCCGTAAGTTGTGAACTCTCCCTTCATTTTTTTCAATGAGTTCTAACAACTGTTGACAAAAACGTACTCGGCTATTGTAATCTTGAGGTTTGAGGTCTTGCACTACCCGAATCTTATATGGATGGTCGTGGAGGTCATTCTTCAGAATACTTCTCACGATTCGATTACTCAGACCAAGTTCTATGCTTTGTCGTCCAGCCAATTTTCGCGGAATTCTTGCTAAAGCTACACACACACAATCAATATCATCAGGGGTACAGCTGGTTTTTTCACTAGCACCTCTTTTCTGGGTCGTGCTAGCAGTGGATTCAAAATTTCTCACCCATAGGCCGATAGCTTTTGCAGAAGGCACGGGAGTGTGCGGGGGTAAATAAAGCTCTCGCCGGAAGGCGCGTTGAGCACCAACGAAACTATCCTCGTTTTTGTAATACGTCTTTAGGGCAAACGCATGTTCTTCACTCGACCAAAGCTTCATGTCTACTGAGTTCCGGGTGTCTAGACCAGTGTTTCCCAAAAGGTGTTCCGCGGAAACCTGGGGTTCAGTGGAAGGGTCAAAGGGGTTCCGAGTTCTGTCCGAGAATTAACTAAAACGTTCGTAGAAAATAGTCATAACATAAACGCGCCGCTGTAGGTATATATAGTATCATCAATCAGCGCGGAGTGGCGGAGGCGCCACGCCTGTCCAAACAGCGCGTGCACGGACATTTCGGCCTCGCACCAGTCGAGTCAGTTACCGCGACAAGACTGCATGTGTTTACGACGTAAACTTTACTTACGTATTTGGTGTAAAGAGAAGAGATTGCAACTATAGTTATTCCCAATGTTTTAATCTGCAATTTTCGATTTCCGCAGGTAGGTTTTTGATTACTCATAGTAGAGCTGTAACGAACCAACCTTTTTACTTCTGTGAAATGAATGGTAGGTTTTAAAAATTATAGGCTGCTATAATAATGTTCCTTTTTTAGAGTTTTACTTTTTGTTCTAACTAATTGTTAATTTAATCAAAGTTATTCTTATTTCTACCTAAATATGTAACATGCAATTATACTAAAATTTTGACCCACTTGTGGGTATTTTTTCTATTTGTTATTTCAGTTTATGATAATGGACAATTGGCTCAAAACGGGGCGCCTCGCAAGTGGCAACAGTGTTGTATCATGTTCACCAGCAGAGTCTACTGAAAATATTTCACAAGAAGCTGTTGCTGGTTTTTCTGTAAGAAAGTTATATTTATTATTATCAAAGTCAATCTGTTAATACAGTCTGGCCAATAACTGGTTGGCTTACTCACCTTACACGCATTATTTTTTTAATTTTTGTTTATTAATGTTTTGGTTGTTTATTATTAATGGGTATTATTATTATTGTTGTTGTTGGTTATTATTAATGTTTGTTCATTTATTCCAGGGTACGGTAAATACGGAAGACTTTTGTCCTGGGTAACACCGACAAAGTACACCAATCAACAAAAGGGCTGAACCTCAGGAGAGAACTGCTTCAAAAAAGAGGAAATATGACGAATCTTACTTGTCTTTCGGATTTATTCCTGTAGGAATTACGGAAAATCCGGATGGACAATGCGTTATTTGCAACAAAATTCTGTTTAATAGCTCGTTGGCACCTGCAAAGCTTAAACGACACCTTGAAACCAACCCAACCAACCAACTGAAGGATAAAAGCTTAAGTTTTTTTGAAAGACACAAAGAAGTAAATAAAACGGCATGGATTTCTTAAAACAGATAATGAAAACGCAACAGAAGCATCATTCCTGCTAAGTTACAGAATTGCTTGTGCCGGTAAGCCCCACAAGATTGCAGAAAATTTAATAAAACCATGTATGACAGAAATCGTCAGCTGCTTACATGTATTATTTTGTTTTGACGTGTGGTGTATAGTTTTCGAAATAATGCGTGTGACTTGGTAGCTGGTGACGTCATAAAGCAAACACTAGTCATGCAGCATCAGCGTCTAGTGATATCTGAATTACTGTGAATCACTTTCCGAGTGCTTTGTTGTGCGATAGTGTACAGCTGTATTTCTGTTATCAATTATATTATAAGACCTTGTTAACACACTTTCTGTGTGCTCTATACAGGGTGACAATTTTATCATCTCCATAGGCATTCCCTACCGAACATAACATTTTACTTATTTACTTATTATGTAAATGTGTATTCACTATTGTTATAGATGGTGGTGGGCCTCAACCAAGGAGGAGGATCAGTGAAAATACAGAGGTAATGCCCGAGGGGAAGAGAGAGGTGGTTACAGGTACAGTGGAAGGCAATAAAGATACAGAGGCTCACTCTCAAAGGAAGAGAAGGAAGAGAAACCACGGAAATCCTGAAGAGTGGAAAAAGAATATAAGGAAAAAGATGCGCATCGCTGGTAAATCATATACATCATCTACTGGTAAGGAAGTTAAAGCAAAACTCTTTGTGGCCTATGTGTGTAGTTGCAAACAGAAATGTGCAGAAAAAGTAAGTGTTGAAGAAAGGCAAAAGTTATTTGGGCTATTTTGGAATTCAGGATCATTTGACTCACAAACTGCTATCATTATTCGATCAGTAAAAGTACGAGAAAAAGCTGAAAAAAGGGTTGCAGACAATTCAAAGAGAGTGTACTCTCGTAACTATTTCCTACCATGTCAAGGTGTGGATGTGAAAGTTTGTAAGAATATGTTTCTGCAAACGCTTCAAATATAACACAGCATATTGTTTGCCAGTCAATGTATGAAAAGATCTTTTATAGAGATTTTAACTTGGGATTTAAGCCTCCTCACAAAGACACATGTAAAACCTGCGACATTTTCAATGTTAGGAGAA
This sequence comes from Timema monikensis, assembly GCA_902151445.1. NCBI lineage: Eukaryota > Metazoa > Arthropoda > Insecta > Phasmatodea > Timematidae > Timema > Timema monikensis. The sequence goes on from CABFVZ010006009.1 coordinate 22,828, forward strand.
AGGCTATCCAATCTGAACCAGACAACGAGGAAAAGCAGATGGTTTTGACAGCTTTAAAAACAGAGACTGAATTTCACCACAGGAAGGTCGAATCATCACAAACCGCAATGAAACGCGACAAAAAGGCTGCAGAAGATGGTCAATGTACCGTTTTAACGTTTGATTTCCAAAATACATTTTCTCTTCCGAAAGTTCCTACAGGAGTTGTGTATTATAAAAGGCCATTGTCAACCTACAACTTAGGTGTGCATGACTGTGCTACATCAAAGGGCACCATGCATTTATGGCATAAATGTCAAGCCGGTCATGGTCCCGACGAAATAGGCTCTTGCCTTCTTAAATATATATCTTCTCATCCTACAAAGGAAAAACTTGTTCTTTGGTCTGATTCGTGTGGAGGACAAAATAGAAATTTCAAGATTGTGGCCCTCCTCATGCGTATAGTACAGGATCCATCGAACCAGATCAAAGAAATTGAGCAAAAGTTCCCAATATCTGGACATAGTTTTTTGCCGAACGATACAG